>JAVKPL010010734.1:0-46117 GCA_032173675.1 Gastrolobium villosum
CTTAAAAAGATTATCATGCTATTGTAACAAATATATGTGCCTACTAGCATATATAATAACATTTAGGGAATATTGCTAGAATAACACAATCAATAGAATATGTAAGCATAGAAGATAAATATCGAAGAATTCCTTAATTATCATTTATAGAGCATTTAGAGCACAAAGAGGGATAGAAGTCACCGTATTTGAATTCTTTCAATTTAGAATGTGACTCCTTGAGATTATCATGAATATCCTCATGCTTTCAACCCTTCTTATATGTTGGATACTTTCATGCTTTTCCAAATCTCAAGTTGAATAAACTTATTTCACTTGAATAAATTCTTGAGGTAGTTGTAATCCTATAATTCAAAGCACTTTTAGTATCCGCTTTTGGATCCATAGGGGTTAGTCATTGATCATCAATTCATTATGCTCTCATAAAGATCAATAATATCTCACACAAACTGAGCATAATAAGTTAAATAATCAATTTAGCATAACAAGATAAGCACAAAGTTAATAATTATACTTGACTAAAAATTATGAAAATATCTAAAATTAAATTTTATCAAGATAGCTTTCAATGACCACTGGTTTCACTTAAAAACAATTTCTGTAACTCAAGATATACGTAAAACAATTCAGCTATGTCAGAAATTAACATATAAGTGAACAACTATAGATATAATCATGTGCGATTCATAATTTTCAGCATTCAAATCAAGCATATATGATTTTATCCATTACCTTAGGCTTAAAGGATATATACCTCATATTCATTGGATTCACATATGAATTAGCATAAGAGGTAAAGATATTTGATACCTTGGCCTTTGTAATCAATTGAAGACTTTTTCTTACCCATTGCTTCTCTTTTTGGATTCTGAACCTTCTAGGTTCCACCTTGTGCATGTAAGAAGTTTCGGTTGAAGTTACACTGATAATTCCATCATTGGGCCTAGGAAACATTTTCCTTGATGATTCCTTTTTCACTTGACCTTTTTGTCCATCATGTTGAATAATTTTTTGCACATTGGAAAAGCTAGGAGGACCTTTCGGTACCCATTTCATCTTGGGTCCTTGAGTGTTAGGAATAACATTTATAGAAGTTTTAACAACCCAAACCAACTTATTTCTCTTGCAAGAATTTAGTCTATGATAGCACAAATGAGAAATATGTCCTACTTTACCACAATAATTACATACAATGTGTTTGCAGGATAACTTGTTCTTTTCAAGCTCAACTTTCAAATTTTTGGCTTTCTTGCTATTATCATTATCCAAGCTATTATTTCCACAATCATTTATAGATTTTCCATGTACAAAAGTATCATTATTATTTTCATTTTCAAACATGGAATATGAGCATGTACGATTATCAATTATGGAAAGTTTGGATGATAATTCCTCAACTTGATTATCAATGCAAATTTTAAGAATGGTTGAGGGTTCACATTTCAAGGATATGTCCTTTTCTTGAAAATCATATATATTTTTCAAAGATTCAATTTGATGTTCAATGAAGCAAGTACTTTGTATAGAAGCCAAATTTCTATTTTTCAAGTTCAACAAGTTGTCATTCAAATCATCATATGCACAGTGCAAATTATCATGTTTAGGACTATAATCAAGGTTTGTATCATTTACCTCAACTTGAATGTCATCATTGTCATAAAGAGGTTTTGAGCTTCTTTGATCACTTTCAATCTCTTCTTGAGTGCATTCATCATCTTTTTCTTCTTCCAATGGATTTTGCTCTTCTTGCTCTCTATATGCATCTTTATGCACAAAATCATCATTGGCAAGATATATAGTAATAAGAGTATCCCATATATCTTTAGCATTCATGCAATGTTTAATCTTAGCATATGCATCATCATATACACTTTTTCTAAGCATTTGCATAGCCTCAAGATTGAAGACAAAACATCTTTTATTGAAATCATTCATGCATTCTTCTATTTTCAATGAATAAAAACTTCCATTCTTTTTACCCAATATTCAAAATCCTCACCATCAAAGAATGGTGGTTTATCACATTCAAAGCCTTGCATTTTTTTGTTTGATTTAAAATTAAATAATATTGGAAGCCCCCACAAGGATCTTTAACTCTAGGTGGTTAAACCTCTAACTGAGCACTAAGCTCTGATACCACTTGTTAGGAATGTGGCTTCCATACTCAAGAGGGGGGGTGAATTGAGTATTACAAGATTTTCGCAAAAGCCCCCTTCTAGTTTTTAAATAATCATTTCAAGCACACTTTGACATATGAAAAGCTAATCAATGCATTCAAACAATCCATAACATATAATGTATCACAATTGTAGAACTTATACTAGCACATACAAGATATCAAAGAAGCAATTAAAGTGCTAGAAATAAAGAGTTTAGAGTTTAGAGAATTGCAAACACTATATATCCTGGTTCGGTCACCACCACTTGTGACCTACGTCCAGACTGAAGCCGCTCGATCAACTCTTTCACTAATGGTCAAGCTTCACGGGTGCTTGACAAACCTTTACAATCTTCCAAGACTTCGGGTTCTTGGATACCTTTCAAGACTTCGGGCTCTTGATGCCTTACAATTTTTCACTCCAAATTTACTTAGGAATTTGGTGACCTTTCAAACAATGGGTCTCACAACCCTTTCAACTCAAGAATACAAGAAGAGAAATATTTGGAAATGAATATACACTCTCAAAGTGTGGATATACAACTTGAAGCACTATGGGTATATGGATTTTCAAGATATGAGCTCAAATATATTTGATCTTTGAAATATATGAAAGAATATGCAAGTGATAGTGTAGAAGCTCTCAAAGTATGCTTAATGTGTGTAGAAATAATGCTCTTCTGTTTTTGAGTCATTGGGAATGCATATATAGTATTTCTAAAAACTAGCCGTTGGAAAACTAGCCGTTTATAGCCGTTGGAAAACTAGCCGTTTATAGCCGTTGGAAAACTAGCCGTTGGAAACTAGCCGTTGGAAAACTAGCCGTTATAGCCGTTGGGATCTCATTTGAAAAACTAGCCGTTTTATAGCCGTTGGGATCTCATTTGAAAAATTAGCCGTTTTATAGCCGTTGAGATCTGTCGCAGTGGTAATTGATTCCCAACTTGACAGCAAGAACACTGTTTCGTATTTTGGCTATAATTTGAGTTATACTTGTAGGATTGATGTGATCTTGGTCTTGTTGGAAAGATAAAAGAGAGATCTACAACTTTTATGAAGAACACAAGATCCAAATCCATCATCTTAGATACGAAAAATTGTATCGAAGGCAGCAGCGAAATTAAGCAACAAACTTTAACTTCAAATGTGTTCTAGCTTGCTTCCAACTACTTTTTGTGAAAGATCTTGACTTGATAAATATGTTTTGAATTTATAAAATATGTCAACGATCTTTTCCATGGATTTGAAAAACATGTTTGAAAAACATGTGTGAAAAACATCTTGATTATGCAATTTGAAAAACATGTTTACTTTGAGAAAAACTTTGAGCTCATGCAATGCAATCTACCATATACCCTCACATATATTCTAAGTCCTAAAGATATATTCCAAATATGATTTTAGACTTAGCTTTATGTCTTGTGTCTTGGATCTTTTCTTGAACTTGATGCTTTGACTTGTTGGATATGACAATGCTTGACACTTTGTTGGTTTTGATCATTTTTCACCATGGTTATGATATTGTACTTCTCTTAGATGTTGTCCATGGTTAGTTGTCTTTGATCTTGGTGTTGCTCTTGATCCAATGATCTTGCCACTTTGATATGACATCACTCTTCTTGTGTGGCTACATCATACATGTCCAAAATCCATATATGATTGATGCTTTTCGCTATTGATCAATGCACTTCTCTTTTTGTTGTTGCCACTTTGTTATCATCAAAACATACCTTGTATCTTCACAACTTGCACCACCATATGATTATTTAGGGGGGGTTGTGAATGTGATCTTTCCTTGGTGCTGATTATTCAGATCAAATTTTGCTATAGAATCTGCACATTGATTGGCTTCATAATCAACATTCCATATTGTTATCTCACGCAGTGCAAAACAACCAGATGACAGGTAACGATGGATATTGCATGGTTCCGTAGAGTCACTATCGATGATGATCACCTTCCTTATATTCCAGAGTTCCTTCAAGGATCGTACACTGGCCAATAAATTGAACAAAACCGCCATGACAATCTCAATTGCAATTTTGCACAAGCCCTCTGTTATGTCTGAAAGATATAAATGTCCAACCGGTGGCTGATATATTTTATGTAGGATCTAGGTGCCCTCTCTTAGGTATTTATGAAGGAGATACCCTTGAGGGTAGGCTGATCACTGTGCACAATAATATCGATCTAGTCAAGGCATGGGGTGTGTGCATAGCGACAAGTTAAGAGAGAGGATTCTCAGAGAGTACATACCTTTGGGACTTACCTCGTATTTATAGAGGTTACCTGTGAGTAGTGTGGATTAGCCTTTGGTGCCTCTGATAGGGCCCTAGGACTGCTTGCTGTGTTGTCGGATAAATATCCTTGTTGGATATCTATCTGAGTCAATGCTGACTCAGATCTTGGATTGCCCTTTGTTGGGCTTGCTTCTTAATGAGCCCATTATACGGGTCCATAACAGTTGCCCCCCAACCTGGTAGTTTGGGTGTCCAGGCTGTCGGGGTGAATTATCTTGCCTTTTGCTTCAGGTTTTCTGCTGAGCTTTTGAGTTTTTATAAACTTTTTGCATATAAACTTTTTGCATATATGTTCCTTACATCTAATGCTTTTAAACCGGGGTCCTCATTGTCCCCTATCTCGGCGGGTTGATCATAGATCATGGAAAATATTTCACGTATTCCCATACCGAGTTTGGGATGAGCTTGAGTGGTTGGGATCCAACTGGCGAGTTGCCCCCAAGCATCATTCCATACGCACACGTCCTGAGCTTGTAGCTTCCTTCTGAAACCGGGAATGATTTTCCCTTGTCAACTATGTGGGCGGGTTATGCATGAACCCGACAAGTTACTGAACATGCTTTGGTGAGGTAGTGTTTGCCTCCTTTCAACATCAAGCTGGGCTTCTCCTTCCGAGGCTTTCACTTTGAGCCAACTTCTTGCGCGGTGACTTTATTGATTCAGATTTAGCTTTTTAGCGTTAACTGAACAAAATGACCTAGCCAAGGTCTTTCATGCGGATTCCGCTTTTTGCTTTTAACCCAATAAGGTCACTTGATCAAAGGTCGTACCAATTTGCCCCTTATTTTTCAAGTCCTTCCATTTTTTTATGCCTCGACTAGGAGCCACACTCCTGCAATGTGCTTTTTATTTTTAACCCATTTTCTATCCAGGTTCTTACACGTTGCTAGTCGTAGTTTTCCAATACCTTGGCGTTATAATGTTCAACTCGGCTTTTTGCCAGAGTGTCATTTCTTGACTTTGGCTTATTTTGACTTTCCCATGCATTCTAGGCTTTGAATTTTTGGAACGGGGAATGGTACTTCATTGCCCCTTATCTTGGTGGGTTGAGCATGAATTGGGCAAGATATTGTGTACATTCCCTATAACCGGGTGATGAATGAGCTTGAGTTGTTCGGATCGAACTGGCGAGTTTCCCCCAAGCACATCATCTTTGTAACTCGGCTTAACATCATTGGTCCAGGTGTCTATTTCTTGGATACTGGATGTGTAACGCCCTCCCTTGTATGCATCCAAGAGAGTCGTTTGCTAAGCGGAATTAGAGTCTTTAACGTCACATAAGCTAACAAAGATCCTCATTCTAAGTACAAATCCGTAACGCGTTTCAAAATCCTTATCACTTCTGTTTGGACGATAAAAAATGTTTCAAGCGATTTAGAAAGAGCACGTTGAGGGCTTCGCGTGCATATAAAATAATAGTAAATCGGAGTTCGTTTGCTCATAAAAACCCCACCCGTAAGGTGCACTGTAAAAATTTCAGCACTTAAGTCTTTCAAAAGTTCCTTTCACAAACGTTTTCCAAAATAGCCGCTGTTCATAAAAGTTCAAGGTAAAATAGAGATGATAAAGTCTACAGTCATCCAAGAGTATCAAAATATCAAGCATTACAGTCATCCAATCAATCAACAGCAACAGTACAAGTCCATTCATCAGCAAGCAACAGCAAACATCACGTCTTCATATGCTTTTACGTCCTTCTGCCATTTAGGAAAATAGCAGCCCCGAAGGGGTGAGAAAAATCCCAGTAGTGTGGCAACAAAACCAATAATATAACAGTATTAACTAGGCACAAAATCATAAACAGTCACTTCAACATATCCTTGTTCCTTTTCCTTTTTCCTTTTCATCATATTCATATATATTGCGTACATAACGCCTTTCCTTTTCATCATATTCATATATATTGCGTATATAACGCCTTTCCTTTGCGCTTTTAGCACCGTCGTGCGCGCACTTCATAGTGGAATCAAATATACCTGGCACCTGAGCTCCCTGTGGATTCCAACTGTGGGCCTATGCGGACTGATGCCAAGTGTCCCATACCCTGGTACCTTAGGGATGCCTATATGATGCTTGCTCAAACACATGGTCCTGTACATAACTATTCTAAAAACAAGGCCTATATGATCTTGGTACATGCATGCCATGCTATGCTTTCACACACCAAAACGTAAAAAAATGCGGTATGATGTAAGGTGCATGCTTATATACTTTTCATATAGCCATCACGGCACATATACTTTTCATATACGTTATGCTGCCACATAACAACTTTACCTCATAATCATATAGCCATCACGGCACATTTCCATAGCCATCACGGCACATTTTTGGCAGTTTTCTTTCATAATAAGGAACATATTACTTTTACGGAGTATGGAGCATCATGTCACAACTTTATACCAGTAGTCAATAGTCACATTAGGTAATATCGCCTGACACTTACCTTTGCGTGCCTTAAATAATACCAAACAGCAGCGAAGTATCTCACTTTTTAAGCGCACCTAAATCAATTACAACCAATCATTTACAGCAGCGATTTACAGCAGAAACAGTGAGCATACAGCAACGTTTTACAGTGGAATACAATGAGCATACAACAGCGTTTTACAGCAGAAAACAGTGACGTTTGTTCTTAGAACAGTGAGCAGAAAACAGTGAGTTGTTCTTTAAAACAGTGAGCAGAAAACAGTGACGTTTTCCTTAAAAATAGTGGGCAGAAACAGTGACGTTTTACTTAAAATAGTGGACAGAAACAGTGACGTTTTACAGCAGAAAAACAGTAACAGCTTACAGCAAAAACAGTGACCATTTTAAAACAGAAACAGTGACATCTTTGGACATCAAAACAGTGGCAGAACAGTGGCATTAGACAGTGGCAAAAACAGTGGCATTTGAACATTAAAACAGTGACATAAACAGTGGTATTTGAACATCAAAACAGTGGCATAAGTAGTGTTATTTGCACCTCAAAACAGTGGCATGAATGGTAACATTTGATCATTAAAACAGTGAGCATTTTATGCAGAAACAGTGGCATGTGAGGCACTAAAACAGTGAGCATTTTTGTGCAGAAACAGTGGCATGTGAGGCACTAAAACAGTGAGCATTTTATGCAGAAACAATGGCATGTTATTCCTCAAAACAGTGGCATATTCATACCGAAACAGTGTCATATTTATCCTCAAAACAGTGGCATATTCATACAAAAGCAGTGGCATTAACTTAAGCATAACCATGAGACTTTCATTCCATAACTTATGCATACAAATCATCATAAAATAGCTCCATCCTTGTACTTTCACCATGTTCAATCATGAATCCAATACAAGACAGAATCAAGGAGACACTCAAGCACACACATGGTTACACACATTGAAAGAGGTCTAAGTTCTAGGCTTACCTCTTGTAGCACACACTTCTTGGTCAAGGATCACACACCACCTACTATCTTTACAAAACCACAAGTTCACCCTTCCTAGAGATGGCTTGTGCGCTCAAATGATGAGGAGGAACAACTTGGACAGCTTCCAAAGGTGAGTAGCAAGGCTGGACAGTGAGGGAAAAGGAGAAGAAAGGTTGCACTTGCTTGATGTCTTAGGTCACGGTTGAGAGTGTGAGGGAAGGTGAGTTAGTTTAGTCTTTCTTTCTCCAAGTGTGCTTGTATGTTCGGCTAGGAGAATGAGGGAATGAGGAAGGAACTTGGCTGCACTTGTGCAAAGTGAGGAAGCCCTCTTGTGCGCATAACTTAAAGAGAAAGTGAGGGGAGGTTAAAATGATGAGGCATCATGAAGATTTCTGATTTCTTGTGGGAGTGGGACTGCACACTTGGTCAAAACAAGCAAGAGTTTGCTTCTAGGATACTCTATGCGCATGCAAGGAGTGGAAGGGAGGTGTCATCATAAGCACATGTAAGAGGGTTCTCTAAGTCAACAAGCAAGACAGATTTGTGGCAGCCTAAAATCTGATTTGGAGCTTCCCTTGTGCGCACATGATGGGGGGGAATGCAGCCCAAAATCCTTCTTTTGTTGCATGTGGAGGCAAGGGACAAATTTGGTTCATGATGGGCTGCAAAAGCATGCAGAAATCTGCACATTTCAGGCTCATGATGGAAGGTGTAAGGTGGTTCTCCAAGTCAACAAGCAAGACAGATTTGTGTCATAGAAAAATCTGATGCAAGTCTTCTCCATGTGCGCCTAAGGTGAGAAGAATGCAGCCCAAAAGAATGCCAAGGAGTACAAGTGTCTTCCATGCAATGAAGTTGAAGTCAAAGGGTGCACATGCAAGGTGTGAGGTGGCGGTCATGCATGAGGAAAGTTGGAAGATTTTCTAAGTCTTATCTACTCTCTTTTTGCGCATGGATGAGGAGGGGAATACATCTAGCCATGTGGGTGTTCCTTGCTGCACAAGACAGCCTTGTTGGACAAGGCTTAGTGAAGGTAAAAGTGGGTTCAACATTGGGCTGAATAAGTTTGGTCCAAGGACCTCTTTGGGCCATCGGCCATCACAAGGGAAATCCAACAAAGCAAGCCTAAGGTGACAAGTCCACACATACTAGCCCACTTCCCAAGTCCAATAAACACTAAAGCCTTATAACACACAATCAAATTACTCATATGATTTTTAATAAAAGTTTCACATGCCTACATATGCACCCTCCTATGATTTTAATTTAAATACTTACCTTAGTCTCATCCAAGGATAAAGATCAAACAATTCGCAAGCCATCAAACATACACATGCATCTATATCATTATAACACTTATGTATTTTTACCAATTATGTGGGATGTTACAGGATGTGAGTTTTTAGTTCTCCTTACCAACTTCTTGTCAGTAATCGTAGATTGGGGTGTGATCCTTTTTTTTTAGGACCACATCTCTCCAAACCCGTCTTCATTTAATCGCAGATTGGGGTGCGATCCTTTTTTCCAGGACCACATCTCTCCAAATCCGATAGTCGAGGTGTCTGGGGTGCATATCTGATAAGTATAGTTGGGTTGCTGTGCATTGCTCTTGATCGCATTTTGTGAATATTTTATTCTCAGTGCGTAGGAGTCACCCATGTTCATGGTCCAAGCCTGGTTTAGCCTTTGTTCTGTGATGTATGGTTTCAACTATCTTGTCATTTTGAATTCTTACTTCAGACATCCTCCTTTGCTTTCCTACCCGGTAGTTTGGGTGTCCAAAGCGAAGTCTGTTGAACTATAATTTTGTCAAACTTCTGTGACCAAAGTCTCTATTGGAAGTAGGAAAGTTTTTCCCTTTGACCTTTTTGCCGAAGTTTTATTGATTCATTGATCCATATTCTGCATCCATGGATTCCTGTCGATCCATGTTTTGGATTTTTTCTTATTTCGTTCTTTCTTCGGTGCCGGGCTTCATGAGCCAGGTACTGTGTATGCTATTTCAACATTCCTCCTTCAAACTTTTTGGCCGAGGTACGTAGCTCGGACTAGTTGAACAGTCTTTTTGACTGTCTTACCGAGATCTTGAAGTATGAGGACTGCTGCTTTTCTCTTTTAATCTTGGTTGCATTCCTGCACTTGCCCCCCAGTCCGGCAATCGGGAAATCTGAGTTATCAGGCTGTATTACTTTAATCCAAGTTGTGTATGTTGGAATACCGACTTTTCCTTTGAAATTTCTTTTTTTTCGGATTTGGGGATCTTTGAGCCCCTTTTAACTGATATTGTCGGGCTTTGCTCCCGATTTTCTGCATGTTTCGTTGGCAGGTTTGAATTTTTCCTTGCTATAATTAGCCCAGTTTTATATACTGTAGCTTTATTTATCTGAGCTCGACTTTGCCAGAATCTCGTTGTGATATCATCTTCTGTTTCAACCCGGTTGTGCATACCGTGTCTTTTACAGATTTTGACTTGATCAGAATCATTCACCTTTTTGAGTCCGGCTTGCATTGTCGTGGCGTTCAGATGGAACAGGGTGAGACTCCTACTGAAATCAGGACCGAGATGCCTCTTATCCAGTTCTTACGCTTTTAATCCATTTTATGTCTTTTGATGATTTTGCCTTTATACTAGCATCTTGAGTTTTATGCCTCCTTGATAACTTAGATATATTTTTCTAAGTATTCGAGGTTCATCAGATTCCAGAGTTGTCTGAAGTATTCGTTAAATACTTCTAAGGACTTAGCGTTCTCTTGATTTTGATAAACAAGCTTGTATTCTTGTAATCTAGGTTTATAACTTAGTCAGCTCTCTAAGAATATCAAACCTTATTCGAGTTGTTCCTCATCCAAGACAGGTTATTTTGCCAACTCGAATAAATTCTTATTTTCACAACTTGTGCATTTGACAAGTTTCGATATATTGACCTGGCCGAGGTCAAAGCATTATACGGATTCCGCTTTTTGTCACTCTCCGTGACGCATGTTTGTTTTAACTTAACGTTTTGTTAAGTCAGCATTGATGAAGGTGATCATTGTCGCCTTCAATCATGACCTGGGTTTCATATCCCGATATTATCCAAGGTAAAGGCGGTATTGTCACATGTCCCAGTTGGGTCTTTCGACCTTAGTACGGAGCATTTCGACTTGATCAGAGTTAGCGTGACAAATTGCGCTTGTATCTCAGATTTATGTTGATGCATCAGAATCACGAGGATCCATATTTACGAAGGTATGTACTTGTTCCTTCGATTGACTTTATCCCGGATTCGTACACTGTGGTTTCGTAATATTTAACTCGGCTTGTTGCCTAAGTTTTAATTTCAAAAGGCGTCATGATGACTTGCTTAGTGTCAGTTCAATCTGCCCTGTTGAATCTTAGTTCAGTTTGGATTACGGAAGCGTCCTCCCGCTCTCCCTGAACCAGGCTTGATGTCACATGTATGCAGTATTCTTATATTTGAACCCAGATTGGATCCGTCTTCCAGTTTATATCCTGGATTTATATCTATCTTAGATTGGATCTCGCCATATCCGTCTTCATTTTATTTTCGATTTACATCTCGGATCTTTATTTCTATTTCAGATTGGATCTCGCTATATCCGCCTTCGACTTGGATTGGATCTTGCCATATCCATCTCCACTTTTACCTCCGATTTGCATCTCGGATCCTTCGTTTATTTAACCATTTATATCCCGGAGGGCCAGTCTTTATTCTGACTTGGCTTCTTTTGTTGATGCCTTATATTTAAGGAGACACATTTTGTCTCTTTGAATTGCATTGTTGCTTCTTCTTGCATGGCTTTTTAATTTGGGCCCCACTTCTTTTGCGGTACCATTTTATCTGAACCCAGCTTCTTTTGTCGTGGTCTTTTAATTGGAGTGGGCTCTCTTCTTAATCCACGATGGGGGCAGTATACGCCTTTTTTCTCGAGCCCGGTTTTTCGTGCCTCGGCTCTTCTTTGAGTTTGGCTTCTTTCACCCGAGTTTTGCCTTCATCTAGGTGGATTTCCTTCCTTATTTTGCGTGGATCTGGATCTCCTTCCCTTTTTAGAAGGGATCTCCACACCACCTGTTTGATTATTCTTTGCAAAAATGCAACATAATAAAGTATGAAGAAGGAAATTAGCAATAATATTGATTTAATCAGCAATCAATAATCATCCAAAAATAATTGCAATCAGCAATTAATAGTAATTGACCAGCAATTGCAATCAGCAATTAATAATAATTGACTAGCATCAATCAGCAATAGTTATTAGTTGACTATGATTCATTTTATCAGATTTGATTTGGCATCCATCACGAAGGCTCCATAATGTTCCCAATTTTTTCTTGGTCTTCATTTATACTCCATATGGAACGTGGCCTCATGGTGACACCTAATGCTCCTTTTTTATGATAATATTTAAAATATCTGCTGACCTGTTTTTGACGACATATGGTACTAAACTCATGCATAACAATGTTCACCAACTTTCAAAATTATGCATCCCGCATATCAGTGCTTATGGAAATTTCACATCACACTAGAAATTGGTACAGTAAGAAGTCAATGCTAACTCAGATCTTGGATTGCCCTTTGTTGGGCTTGCTTCTTAACGGGCTCATTATACAGGTCCATAACACCCTCCACAGGAGTCAACTGAGTTGAACTCAAGGTCAACATTTATCTTAGGTTTACTACATGTATTATTACTTAAACCTTGGATGTAAAAAATGCTCTTATTTTGTAAAATGTATAAATTATCTTTAATAAGCAAAACATAAAATTGTAAAGGGCTGATATTTTACTACACAACTCGTTGACTTTGTATAAGACACAAGATTTTTGTGTTCGTGCTGATCTGCATTCACATTAAAATGATATGAAAAAAATTTGTGTAGTATGTGTGAACTAGTGCTTAGCTACATATTATTCATATCATGTCTTCTCATTATTTGGTTATTATTGTTAATTGATAAAAATAATATTTAGTAAACAAATTATTTGTGTTTTGTTGTATCAATCTGTAAATGAGTCAGGTCAGTGTGGAGAAAACATGAATTTGAGGTTGGTGAATAATTCGATTATGTTGTGTCAACATTACGGGCTTTGAGATCACCACTCTAAGAGCTAGCCCAAATGGTGAGAGTAGGGGTATCAATATAGGTTTTGACACGCGGGTGGACGCGCGCGATATGACACGAAAATTCATGTTTGGGTTGACAGGCAAAAAAATTCGTGTCGTGTTCGTGTTGACCCGTATTTTTTAATTATTTTATTTTTAATTTATTATTATTATTATTTTTAATTTCGAATGGTTTTTTAAAAAAATTTGTCCATTATCGTTTTGAGCCATATTTTGCGTGTTATTCGTGTCGTGTCAACCCGCAAAAAATTCGTGTCGTGTCAGTGTTAAAGATTTTGACACGAATAAAAATTCGTGTCATGTTCGTGTTGATGTATTCGTGTCGTGTCAACCCGTTTTGACACCCTAGGTGAGAGTGCCTAAAGCCTTAAAAACCCTACATTAGTTGCCTATATAATCAATGTGGAACTCGTAACTTTGTCAACCCTTTAAGGGCCGAGTCCACAATGGCTTTCACTCTATCGACACTGATCCAATGGTAACTCTTTCTCTTTTGGCGACTTCACTCACCTATCAGCATTCAGTAAACATTCCTTTGGGAGGTATGACATCTTAATCCAGTCTATAGATAGCCATTTCCGTGACCTCAACTCTTAATGAAAGCACAAATATTACGAACCTTGATGTCACTATCCAAAAAATTAGCTTAAAGAGTGAGAGTGCTCAACAAATCCTTATAAACCCCACATTAATTGTACTCGTAGGATGAGCTGCTTGTGTTTGTGCCAAATGATTTTACACAAATCTTTTTCATGTTTAGCTCCAATATTTGTGTTGGTATCATTAACAAATATGTATTATGAGAAAATTCTAAATAACATGCTTAAATTTTTTTGACTAATATATGAATTTTCTGAAAAAATAATAATTAATTTTACCATTTTCAAAACATTCTTTATTTCTTTCCAATCAATAAAAAAATTCAATTTAAAATTTTAAGGGTTTTTCAAACAACGAACGTATAAAAAAGGTTTTTACGGGCAATGTTGGTTGATATCAGTGTTATGAAAACTCTGACCTGGTTGGTTTGACCCGTTAACCCATAAATCGGATCAGCAACCGATTCAGTTTAGGTATTGGAATGATTATACAATTGACCCGGTTAAGAAACCATACTAAATAGGTCCTGAATTGAGTTCAACCAGCACCGATTTTTAAAAAAATTGGTTTTGTTGAATTTTTAACAAGATGCTTGAAAAATATCACTAATGAGATTCGAACCTAAACCATATATAGATTATAACTTATAGCAGTCAATACTAATATAACTTTAATTATTAGCTAAAATGCTTTTACTTTTATAGACATTAAATTATTATATATATTTAACACATGCATGCGGTTGAACCAATGTCATCTATTGGTTGAACTCATGATACATTAACTCAATACTTCAACCGAGTTGATAACCAATTGATAACAATGGTGGATATAGTAATTGTTGGGGAACAATTCCATAATGCTAGGAAGACACAGATCGAAAAAACAAAACCAATTTTCGACCATGAATATCGACAAAAAGACAAGGATATCTTATCGACAATAATGTTGTCTAGCGAGAGAAGGTTGAACCATTTTTGACGGAAATCAACTACAAAAGACTGTGGAAATTTATGACTGAAAAAGTACATCTTTGACATTGATTATTAGTCATGAACCATCGAGGAAATTTTATTGAATTTGACGAAAAATGAACCATTTGTTCAGTTGACGGTAAGAAATGATTCGCTGACAATATCTTTCCGATAACACAATCAAAGATGGACGACGGTCAATTGCAAAATCTATTACAGGAGCCCAATTCTCAACCCAATTTGTAGGCCCAATCTCCTCAAGTCCATCAACTGCAGCTTACTGATGTCACAACAGCATCCATGAGTTACCATGTAGCTTATAAAGTATATACATTCAGAACTGATCATGATAGAAATAACAACTTTTAGTTAGCATGCTGATCTCGCACATTGTCAATTAGGTAGTTAGTTTTCTCAGTTTGTTATTTTCTGTTTCGTTTTCTTGATTATCAGTTATGCATTAAGCACACCTATAAATTTGGGTGATGTGTAATCTTGATTTATAATTCAATGTTATTATTTTTCTCCATTGCTGATATGGTATCAGGGCTCTAAACTAGAGCTCTGGTATTCTGCTTCATAAACTTTTGTTCTTCATTTCTTTTTATTTATTTCAGCAACAATGGCTTTCGCTCTAGATTTTCATACAAATCCATCTCATCCATTATTCATCCATCCGAATGAAAGTCCAGCATTAGTGATAGTTTCTCCACCATTGAATGGAAATACCTATCACACTTAGGCTAGAGGCATGACAGTAGCCTTGCTTTCAAAGAATAAATTTGGTTTCGTTGATGGAAGCATCATTCCTCCTCCACCAGATGATCCAGCATACACTCAATGGCAGAGGTGCAATACGATGGTTATGGCTTAGATTCACAGAGCAATTTCTGAATCCATTGCTAAATCGATTCTATGGATTGAATATGCTCACGATGCCTGGATAGATTTGCGTGAAAGACTTTCATAATCTGACATTTTTTGGATCTCAGATCTTCAAGAGGATATATATAAACTACAACAAGGTGAACGTCCAGTCACTGAATTCTTCACTCAACTCAAAACAATGTCGGTTGAGTTGGGGAATTTGAAACCTCTACCTACTTGTGTTTGCAATCCTCCTTGCGCATGTGGAGCAATGTTGAGGATCAGAAACTATCGAGACAAAGATCATGTGATTCATTTCCTAAAAGGACTTAGTGAGCAATTTTCTTCAGTTCACTCACAGATCATGCTTATCGATCCATTGCCAAATATAAATAGAGCCTTTTCTATGATTTTCCAGCAAGAAAGGCAATTTGGATCAGATTCTAACACTGTTGCTTCAACTAATTCACAAGTGTTTGCTATGTTTAATAATAATGGAGGTAATGGCAATCGTAGATCTTTTACTTCAAATGGAGGCAGACACAATCGAGGACGTGGTAGAAATTCTTTTGGACGTGGATCATCTGGAGGTAGGATTTTCACACATTGTGGCAGATCCAATGACACGATAAAAGCATGCTATCAACAACATGGATATCCACCTGGATATAGAAGCCGAAACTCAGAGTCTCATGTTGCTAACAATGCCTCCACTGATATTGATAGTGCAACCAATGTTTCAGTTGATCAGATTCAACATTATGATGTTCACCCCCAGATATCACAGCAACAATATCAACATATCCTCTCACTGGTGCAAAATACTGATAATACATAAAAGTGTTTGAGGCCTAGGGTTGTTAATGAGTCTGAGCTTTGGTCTTAAAAGGCTAAGTCAAATTATAATTAATTATATAATTATATATAAAAAATAATTTGTTAAAATTTAGCCCAGACTGAGACCACCTCAAATTCTATATGGCTGGCGAATGCTCACTATCCTTTTTTTTTCTTCCTTTACTATTATATATATATATATATATATATATATATATATATATATATAAATATATATATATTATTTATAAGTTGAGGGCCTGAGGGGACGGTTGTGATCCCTGATGTATTTGAATCTTTGTTTTTAGTTAATAATATTATTTTATTACAATATATCCTTAATCTCATTTAGATATCTTTTAGACCCTACTTCTGACTTACAAAAATAAATATTCTCTCAAATATACCAACTTGCTAACATAGATTTTAGTAGTTAATTTTGGGTTTAGTGTTTTTTATATTGTAGGAGATAAATTTACTTCCATTTATCTCCTACACACGCATAAAAGTGTTTGAGGCCTAGGGTTGTTAATGAGTCTGAGCTTTGGTCTTGAAAGGCTAAGTCTATGTTTAAACGTGTCTGTCTGACCTAACCTGTTACATATTAGGAATATAATTATCGGCCTGTGGCTTGGCTTATTTACAAAAATTAAAAGTCTGGTTTAGCATGTTAAAAGAAAAAATAAGACAACAAAAATTTATTCAAACAAAATATACGATCAACAGCACCAATAATTCCACAAAGATTCATAAATTCAATGTACTTCCAAATAACATAATATAAAACAAAATCGTTTAAAAGGTATGTCTAACCAATAAAATGAAGTGAAATGGGTTGAGGAGAGATAGAGGGATATTACCGTATTATGAGTAGTATAAAAATTATAAATAAAAATAAAAGTTAGTATACTAGGTCAGCCTGAGAACCTCTAAGGCTGAGCCTTTAAATTGGAGCCTGATACCTTTTATTAAACGAGCTATACAAGTTTAAATCTGCTTCCCACAATCAATTTTAGACATTTAAGCCCATACCTTCACGAGCCGTTGAAAGCCCCTGGTTCGTTTAGCACCTCTATCAGGGCCCATATTTTTTCTTTTCTCTTCTCTTCTTATATGGGATCCACATAATTTTATATGTGCATAGGAGATAAATTTATCTCCTATAACATAAAAAAAAAAAATTCCTAATTTTTTATAAGAAAACTTAGTAAACCTATCAAATTTACTCCAACTTTTTCTATTCCAGTGGTGCGAGTTATTTTCTTCATTTTGAGTAATAAAAAAGTAAAATTATACTTTTTAATTTGAGCTTATTTTTAATATTTTTCTTATTTAACAATTAAACTAATAAATAAATAGTTTAAATTACTTTTTTTAATAACATTTATTTCAAAATTCCTTGGAGATAATTAAAAAGTGAAGTTACATTTTTACATTGTAGCGCATACATGAGAAATAGTGTTCATAAAAAAATTAGCAGTGTCTAATACACAATATTAGCAAAGAGTGTCTGATACACAAATTATATGGCTTTTCAAGCAAAGTAATGCAAGATTTAAAAGAAGTTTTATAATAATACATTTTTGAAACTATTTACCAGAATAATGCAATAAATATCCTATAAAGGAGGTGAGACAACTGAAGGGATAAGTATTGGGGAAGGGGAGGATAGAAAAGAATAGAGAGAAGAAAAATCAAGGCAGGCCAATTGGGAAGCAGCCCATCATTTAAAAGGCCATGAAACCATGAAGATGCTGGTTTGTCCAAATTAAAAGAAGCTAATAAAACCCTCTCATTATCTGGAATGTGATAATAATCAAAATAGCGTGTTGCACTAGATATCCAGTAGGTGGGGTCTCCATCAGAGAAGCGTGGAAAGGTGATTTTCATGGGTTGAGGGTGATGCTGGCCAGAAGTGGCGGTATGGGTGCAGTGTGGACCGGCGCCCAGAACACCAGAACTGTTGGTGCCCATGTTTGACTCTAAAAGCCAGTTTATGTCTTTACGCAGCATATTGAATTGTTGAGTTTGGGATTCTTGCATCTTTGTTTGGGATTCCTGCAATTGTAAGTATTGTTGTTTACGAATGACTTCAGCCGCTTGGAGTTGGTTTTCCAAGGTGTCAATGCGTTGATTCATGTCACGCATTCGTGTATTTTCTGCCATGGGAGAATCAGATCGAATGAAAGCACCAATGAAGGGATAAGTATTGGGGAAGAGGAGGATAGAAAATAATAGAGAGAAGAAAAAGAAGATTGACCAAATTAATCTCTGATTTTCATTGATCGTTTTCTTGAAATAAATAACCTAGCAATCCTAATTTGTAAAGGAATAAATAACTAACAATCCTAATTTGCTATTAATTGGGAATTTAAATAACTGAAAGATAAAAGCTATTATCTAGGAAACTAAATAACAGAAAGATAAAAGAATAATCTTCCTACTAATTGCAATAAAGTCTTATCCTAATAAAACAGAACTTAATTAAATAAATAATCTTTGAAGTGGGCTGATATTCTTGTTGCACGCTTGGGCCTGTATGCTTCAACCACTCTCACATGAGAGTGTGCAAAACCATCACGCAGTGCAGGTTGGTTGACCATTTTCTACTTTTTCCCAAATTATATATGAATCTATTCATATTTTGACCAGTTGACCATTACTTACTCAAATAAATGAGCATAAACTCTGCTGAATTACATATTCTTCATATAACACCACTCCATCGAGGCTCTTCAGCCATTGTCAAGTTTAGTGATAGAAATAAAGCATTAATCTTTTCTCATTTTACATGAGAAAAAATTCTCATGTTACACACACAATTAAAAAGTGGGTCCCATCTTTATTTTTTGTCTTTTCACTTTTTTGTGGATCCCACTTATGTATTGAGTGTGTAGCATGAGAAAATTTTCTCATGTAAAATGAGAAAATTAATCCCCAAAAATAAAATATGCCAAATGGGCACAAATCTCCAAAAGCAATGCAACATGAAATTACTTTGTCATTCCCAAAATTCATTAAGGAAGCATTTAAAAAAAAATGTGACTAGGAAATTTGTCATCGTGTAAATCTCAAAAAGTTACATGAAATAAAAAGAATAAAAAATAAAAATATTCGATTTAGACAACTGAGACAAAAGTTATGCCCTCACCATTTTAGGGTATAAAGAGTTTGGAGGGAGATTGTCCTTAATTGTTTTGGACTCGCGAACCCATATATGAAATGCAAATATGTGTGTGTATGATATAATAAGCATGGATTAATAAAAAATAAACCAAACTTAACAAGTCATATTGAAAATCAATAGAAAATCATGTTTTGATGCCACAAATCGAACGGGCACTGCCCTTAATTGTAAAGGATCCACAAACATGCATCACAAGTCCATTTATACATGTATAAGACATTAGAGCTTGATTTCAATAAAAATGTTCGTGAATCCAAATTTGAGATGCCCACTTCTACAGTTTACTCGAGTAAATGACCTAGTTACTCGAGTAAATGACCTAGTTACTCGAGTAAATTTTAGTCAAACATGATCAAATAGTGATAGATTGATATATATTTTGATAAATATATTAAATTAACACATAGTTTAAAAAGAGGAGTAAAGTGACAATTTTTTTAAATTACAAGGGCACAATAGTCAATCATCACGCGGCACACACAAATTACACATGCGTGCGAGTTTTGCATGAAATACATTATTCATTGGGATGTGAGATTTATTGTATTATTCTAATAAATAGTTTCAAAAATACACTAGTAAGAATATATTTTCTTTTAAAAAAATTGCATTTATACAATAAAAAATTCAAAATTATTTTAATTTATACAAATTAAATCCACAAAATTTGCCCACGAAAATATAAAATCAACAAGATTTGTTTTGGCATGTTTAAATTACTTTGATAATGTTTACCAAAAAAATTACTTTGATTACATATAGTTGTGCATTTGATGTAAATTTATGCAACTGTATTTGATTATTTTTTATTTTATCCTTTTGTAGCTATATTTTTATTGTAATTGATGATTATAATTACATATTAATATATTTTGTGTAATACTTGCACCCAATAATATATGGGAAATATTTTTCTTATGTTGTAGGAAAAAAATTATCTCATGTAGTAGAAACAAAAGTACAAGTGGGATCCACATGTAAGAGGAGAGAGAAAAAATAGAAGTGCGACCCACCTTTCTTGTGTGTGTGTGTGTAGGAAATTGTCGTCTCTTGTGTAACATGGATAAATATAACCCATAATATATCATGAAAAAGTTTGCCATCTTAAGCAATTATTGATAGGGAAATAATTATCTCATGTTGCATGAGATAATTATCTCATGCAACATAGATAAAATAGTGAGTTCCATTATTTTTTCTTTCTTTTTTTGAAAAAATAGTGTACGTGGACCCCACTATCTTGTCTCTGTTGCATGAGATAATCATAAGATAAATAGATCCCTTATTGATATAATCATATTCATTAAATGAGATGTTAATAAACAATTGAATGACAATATACAATATTTTCCATTGACAGTCTATCAAAATTACACTATTTTAATTATTCAAAGCCTCAAATATGGTGGTTAACGTTTAACATTTTTTTGGCTGAAATTTCATTTGATTTTAATTTATTATTTTGCAATTTCATCTCATTCATTATTAGAAAAGTCTTGAGGCATAGTTAGATTCAAAGTTGACTTTCGAATATTGGGGTCACAAGTAACTTTTTTTATTCAAAATTTATTTAATTTTTTAATTAAATTTAATTAATCAAATATAGGTTAATTAGTCATATGTTATATTTGCTTCATTTATTTGCCCATCTTATATTATAAAGGAATTCCATTTTGTGGAAACCTTGCTGATGTGTCAATCTTTGGTTTAATCTGAGTGGTGTGTTCACACTATAATTTAAAAAAAAAAGTTTCCTAAAATGGTAAATCACAGAATAAATAAAATTCAAAAATAAAATGATTTTTCAAAAGCAAATCAATGGACAGGATTTGTTACTTTAAAACAATGGTCAGGATTGCTTCTGGGTGTTGGTGGCAGACAACTCAATAAATAGTTTTAAATGCTCTTACAATTTCAAGATTTCAAAATTTGAAATTTAAAAATGTTTCTTTAATTTTGAATCACATAATTTAAAAATGTTTCTCTCTCATTGATCCTAACTAATATAGACGCCTGAACTCAATTAATATAAACGCCTTCTCATTGTTCCATGAATTGCAAAATCACATTCTTCTTCTTTCTTCTATTCTTCGTGTTTTTTTTTTTTCAGATTCCATATCAGTGCAAAAACACATCCTTTTTTCTCTTTCCTGTTCTTAGTCGTTCTTTTTTCCCCACATTCCATATCATTTGTCGTTGTGATTTTGAAAGCTGTTCGTCGTCTTTTTAAAATCTTTTTTTCTCCGTTGCGATTTTCTTGCTGCTGTTCATCATTTTTTTTTTACAGCTGAATATCAGTTACAACACACAGCTACAAAGAATCATCTTCTTCGTTCTGTCTTTGATCGTGGAGGATATGTTCGAGGTAACAGAAAAAGGATATGATAACAAAGGCAATCAAACTCAGGTACCAAAGGGTGTTGTGCGAGGGAGAGGGCCCCGAAGGTATGAGCCTACTAATAAAAGCAGCGATGCAACATCCCATATTCAAATTGAATCTGCTGTTGACACAAATCTGGTCCAGCTATTTTAACCCAAAGCTCTCAAAAAGGTTATCAGCCATAGTTGAGGTAAAATTCCTGTCTCTTCCCCATTACTCTATTGATGTATTTTTATATTTTAATTCAACATTTAAATTTTTATATCTTAATCCAACATTTATGGCTGTACTTCATATATTTTCTTCCATCCATTATTTTTATTTTGTGCAATATGAGTAAATTGCTTTAATTTTCGTAAGATCTGCAATTCTGTATATAGAAGTCTATTGTCTTGGAGTTTTGCAATGTAAGTCTGAAATTAACTTTAACTTACTTTGTCTTTCTTTTGTGTCTCTAGAAACGTTTAAAGCTCCGGAGACCAAGATTTATAGTAAGTAACAATCATTTTCATCTATGGAAGAACCTCACATTTGTTTGTCAAAACAGTTTGAACATCTAATATATGCTGAAAATTTGGAAAATGTGTAATGAACTAAAATAATCCTTTCTGCAGGAAAGAGTTGAGGTGCAGGAGTTTTCACTTGGATCATGCCCTCCAAGTTTCGGTCTTCAAGGGAAGCGGTGGTCAACTTTTTGTGATCTGGTTATAGTTCTTCACATTTCAGATATCATTTTAATACATCTTTTTAGATTCCTGTCCATATTTCTATTTCTTCTGTTCATGTGAATTTACTCCTTGCATCCCCACAACTAAAATCAGATGTGGTGCATCATAGTTTTTGGCTCATTCTCCAAAGTATAACTTTTAATGTCATTGAATGTTTGCTATTTTTTTGAGTTAAAACTGATTCCTATTATCAATAACTTTAATTAAAAAGCAATCACCATTTCCTAGGCAAAAGAGAGATTCAGAAGCTGATTCTTTGAAGCCGAGTATGCAGACTCTCATCAGTTGCAAGCATCAGGTCATCCTTGGTGCCACCATCCCCTGGCCACCTGATGTAGGTATCTTATGTATCATTATTTTGCCCATCATTTGAGTTCCCTGTTCATTCACTAACCTTATATTGATTACCTACTTGCTTATACTTGGGATTAGGGATGTAAATGGGCCAGGCCGGCCTATAGGCGCCTATGGCCTGGCCTACGAAAAGTCTGGCCTGCCCTGACCTACGAGGTAAATAGAACAGGTTAAGCCTTGTGGATGAGCCTGTTTAGAAACAAGGCCGTAGGCTGAAAATAAAATGTTTGGCCTTTTAGCCTGTAGGCCGGCCTGTTTGATATTTAAATAAAAAAATTATATATTTATTTATTTATTCTAAAAGTTACATAACTTAACCTAATATTTAATATTTATTTGTTGTCATGAATTTTTATAATCTGTGTGCTTGTTAAAAAATCTGTTGTAGAATTTTAATAATTTGGACCCATACTAGAAATATTGTTTAATGAATGAGATATTTAATTTGGAATATGGTAGACCTAAAAGGCCTCATAGGCCGTGTAGGCTTTTTATTTTTTAATAACAGGGCAGACTTGACCTTTAAATTAAGCCTTTGATAGGCTCATAGGCCAGATAAGCTCAACATTTTTTTGTGTAGGCCTAGACCATGAAAGCCAAAGCCTGGCCCGGCCTGGCCTAATTACACCCCTACTTGGGATAGTATCTTTTGGCCTGGTCTTTACCTAAGCTAAATACATCACCCACACAGTAATCATCTCCCCCCAAAGGGAACATAGTGGGCTTATAGATCCCAACGGTATAGTAAAAATTCAGTTTTAATACAATAATTACAATATTTATTTTCTTTATATGCATTGTCATCAAATTGCATGTCATCAGATTGTTAATTTTTTTGGTACTATAATTGTTCAGTGCTTATATCCTCATCCTTCTATCAGTTTTATGCTTACTTCTCACAAACCAGATGGCAAAGGGTCCACAACAGCTAAACGAGGATATTAGGCGGTGTAATTAAATCCCCCCCCCCCCCCACAAATTTGTATGTGGGGTTACATACATTTGTAATGGGAAATTATTGATCTTATGTCATATATGATAGACATCTTATGTTGGTAAAATAAAGTTATGGAATCCACAATTTTTTAAAAAATAAAAAAGAAAAAGAAAAAATGAGCTTAAGATTCTATAAGTGTGCAACATAAAACAACTAACTATCTTATGTGACATAACTCACATAACACCATCAACATCAACATCACCTTTATCCCAAATTAATTGGGGTCGGTGGTAGATGAACCCACATGAAAGATATAAAATTGTAGAAAAAATAAAATAAAAATAAAATATATATATATATATATATATAAATAAATAAAAGTGAAAAAGAAAGGGACAAGAAGAAGTGGGGGAAATGAAGGGGAAAAGGACTAAAAAGGGACCATCTGGAACATAGGAATAACCACGGGTCTAACCCTCCACCATACTTATAGCTTTTCTCCATTCCGTTCTAAGACACATCGTTCGCCAATCTATACCCAACTCAATTAAATCTTGTTTTACTACCTTCCCCCAAGTAAGTTTCGGCCGACCTCTGCCTCTCTTTGTGTTGAGCTTGATATGCTCCCAGCATATATACTTTTATAGATCAAAAAAGCAGGAAATCAGATCTAAAATTGTGTATAAAGGTGTATATGTGGTGAAATTATTGAATAAAAATTGTCAGACACTCTCTCACTCAGATTCTTCATGTTTACAGGAGAAAAATGACAAATAAAAGAGCAGGAAGAAAATCAGACAGAAGCTCCACGCTTCAAGTGTTCAACCCACGCTTGAAGCGTAGGAAAGGACCTCAAGACAGTGAGTCTACGCTTCAAGCGTAGAACCCTACGCTTGAAGCGTAGACAAGGAGAAAAGAGGCAGAAGCTCCACGCTTGGAGCGTGGATCCTGCGCTCCAAGCGTAGGGTTGAGATGGACAGCTGTCAGTTGCGAGAAAAGGAGGATTCTCAGGTGTATAAAAAGGGCACAAGGCAACCCTAAAACACACTTTTGATATTCTGAACAATCCAGAGGTCATTTTGGAGGCGGAAGCTCTAGAGAGATCTCTTCTTCTACCTTTCTGTAGTTCTTATAGTTTATGTTTTCATTTGAATTTTGGATTCTAGCCATGATAATGGTTGGCTAGAACCTCTTTGCTGTAGTTAGGGTCACGAACCCTTGTGAACCCCTGATACAATGGATTGAGTTTTTACTGATATATTTATCTTTTGAATTTCGTTCTATTCTGATCGTATTGTTATTGTTATTATTAGATCCGATCAATCTAGTAAGTAATAATAAATCTGAGGATTAGGGCCAACAAGAGGGATCTGAGATCTTTAATCCAGAAAGGGAATAGAACGACGGTATGAACATGATCTAGGGATAGACATGATTCCTATTGTAGATGTTTTAATTATCGATCTTTATGCTTGATCTCATATATGGCACCTCAAGGAATTAGGGTTCTATATGAGATTAAAGGGTTAATTCCTCAAGGGATTGAGAATTAACTATTGATACCTTTATCTGATAATTATCTAATTTCACGATTTATATATTAATATTTAACTTAATCCAGAGTAAAAGGTGGGGATCATCGGTGAGTGTTCTCTAACTGCAGCGTTTTTCTCACATATTCAAACCCTTATTTTATTGGATTCTTTATTATTCAAAAAGAACAAAAACACGTCTTTTTATTTTACAAATCAAATTCCCACACAATCCTGACATTCGTGTCAAAAACATCTTGAAATATTTAATCTTAAAAAGGATAGTTTAATTGATTTGGACACACTCTCTGTGGATACGAACTTGACTTATCATTTTATTACTTGCGCGATTCGGTACACTTGCCGATTCACGTCAGAGCTCTTGGTAACAAACTTCTGTTCTTACAGGAGCATCCAGGGGCCTTCTCATCACGTGCCCAAATCACCTCAATCTATGTTCTCTCATCTTCTCGGCAACCGGTACTACTCCGAACTTTCGTCGAATATCTTCATTTCTTATCTTATCCATCTTTGTGTAACCACACATCCGCCTTAGCATCCTCATCTCTGCTACTCCCATCTTATGCTCATGTTGCCTATGTGCTGGCCAGCATTCCGCTCCATATAGCATTGCCGGTCTTACTGCCGTTTTATAGAATTTTCCTTTTAACTTAAGGGGGATTTTGCGGTCACACAAAAACCCAGATGCACTGCGCCATTTCATCCACCCTGCTCTGATTCTATGATTTACATCCTCATTAATCTCTCCACCTTTTTGTAAAATGGAGCCCAAGTATTTAAAAGCATCTTTTTTGGGTACCTCTTGACCAATTAAATTCACGGGCTCTTGGTCCCCATCTCGTACCAGAGAAAACTCACACTTCAGATACTCAGTCTTACTTCGACTTAATGTGAATCCTTTGGATTCCAATGTGCTTCTCCACAATTCAAGTTTTCTATTAACACCCTCCTTGCTCTCATCAATAAGCACAATATCGTCTGCAAAAAGCATACACCATGGCACTTCCTCTTGAATATCTTTTGTTAGTTCATCCATAACTAAGGCAAAAAGATAAGGACTTAAAGTCGACCCTTGGTGTACACCAACCGTGATAGGAAAATAACTTGATGTTCCGTTACAAGCTTTTATACATGTAGTAGCCCCATCATACATATCCTGGATTGCTTTTACATACTTTGATGGAACCTTCTTCTTCTCCAGAACCCACCATAAAACTTTCCTTGGAACCCTATCGTATGCTTTCTCAAGGTATATGAACACCATATGCAAGTCCTTCTTCTTTTCTCGGTATCTTTCCATAAGTTGTCGCATCAAGAAAATGGCTTCCATGGTACATCTTCCTGGCATAAATCCAAATTGATTTACAGAAATCTTGGTATCTCTCCTCAAGCGATGTTCAATAACCTCTCTCCCATAACTTCATAGTATGGCTCATTAGCTTAATGCCTCTATAGTTTGAACAATTCTGTATATCTCCCTTGTTTTTGTAGATAGGCACAATCATACTTTTCCTCCAAGCATCAGGCATCTTATGTGACATAACTCACATAAGTGATAAGAAAAACATTTCCCTTTATAATAATATGGGTCCGCCATGATTTCAATTATGCAAAGTCCTCGAGATAGAAAGGACTTTTGTCATTTTACAATTTAAAATTTAATATAAAGTAATATTATTATATAAATCAAATTATATATATATATATATATATATATATATATATATATAAATTTCATGTCTTATATTAATTTTCCTTTAAGATATTAAGGATATCAACCTTCTAATGCCTATAGTGATTAATTAAAATAAATCAATTAAAATTAAGAATATTTAGAAACATTCGCAAAATGGCAATAGAAATAAAGACAAAGTCAATCAATCAAAATTAAACGAAATTAAGGTAAACAAATGAATAATTATTTATCTAAGTAAATGTAGAATTATTTGCTTTTGAAATGTATGAGTCAACCACACTTACGTGAATGTGTTTTATTATCTTATGGGCAAATAAATGAAGCAAATATAACGTATGACTAATTAACCTATATTTGATTAATTAAATTTAACTAAAATTAAACAAATCTTGAATAAAAAAAGTTACTTGCGACCGGCCCCAATATTCGAAAGTCACCTTTGAATCTAACTATGCCTCAAGACTTTTCTAATAATGAGTGAGATGAAATTGCAAAATAATAAATTAAAATCAAATGAAATTTCAGCCAAAAAAATGTTAAACATTAACCACCATATTTGAGGCTTTGAATAATTAAAATAGTGTAATTTTGATAGACTGTCAATGGAAAATATTTTATATTGTCATTCAATTGTTTATTAACATCTCATTTGATGAATATGATTATATCAATAATTTCTTAAAATGGCAAACTTTTGATGATATATTATGGGTTATATTTATCCCATGTTACATAAGAGAAGACAATTTCCTACACACACAAAAGAAAGGTGGGTCGCACTTCTATTTTTTCTCTCTCCTCTTACATGTGGGTCCCACTTGTACTTTTGTTTCTACTACATGAGATAATCTTTTTCCTACAACATAAGAAAACTATTTCGCATATATTATTGGGTGCAAGTATTACACTAAAAATATATTAATATGTAATTATAATCATCAATTACAATAAAAATATAGCTACAAAAGGATAAAATAAAAATTAATCAAATACAGTTGCATAAATTTACATCAAATGCACAACTATATGTAATCAAAGTAATTTTTTTTGGTAAACATTATCAAAGTAATTTAAACATGCCAAAACAAATCTTGTTGATTTTATTTTTTCGTGGGCAAATCTTGTGGATTTAATTTGTATAAATTAAAATAATTTTGAATTTTTTATTGCATAAATGCAATTTTTTTAAAAGAAAATATATTCTTACTAGTGTATTTTTGAAACTATTTATTAGAATAATACAATAAATCTCACATCCCAATGAATAATGTATTTCATGCAAAACTCGCACCCATGTGTAATTTGTGTGTGCCACGGGATGATTGACTATTGTGCCCTTGTAATTTAAAAAAATTGTCACTTTACTCCGCTTTTTAAACTATGTGTTAATTTAATATATTTATCAAAATTATATATCAATCTATCACTATTTGATCATGTTTGACTAAAATTTACTCGAGTAAACTGTAGAAGTGGGCATCTCAAATTTGGATCCACGAGCATTTTTATTGAAATCAAGCTCTAATGTCTTATGCATGTATAAATGGACTTGTGATGCATGTTTGTGGATCCTTTACAATTAAGGGCAGTGCCCGTTCGATTTGTGGCATCAAAACATGATTTTCTATTGATTTTCAATATGACTTGTTAAGTTTGGTTTATTTTTTATTAATTCATGCTTATTATATCATACACACACATATTTGCATTTCATATATGGGTTCGCTAGTCCAAAACAATTAAGGACAATCTCCCTCCAAACTCTTTATATCCTAAAATGGTGAGGGCATAACTTTTGCATCAGTTGTCTAAATCGAATATTTTTGTTTTTTTTATTCTTTTTATTTCATGTAACTTTTTGAGATCTACACGATGACAAATTTCCTAGTCACGTTTTTTTAAATGCTTCCTTACTGAATTTTGGGAATGACAAAGTAATTTCATGTTGCATTGCTTTTGGAGATTTGTGCCCATTTGGCATATTTTATTTTTGGGGATTAATTTTCTCATTTTACATAAGAAAATTTTCTCATGCTGCATACTCAATACATAAGTGGGATCCACAAAAAAGTGAAAAAACAAAAAAGTAAAGATGGGACCCATTTTTTAATTGTGTGTATAACATGAGAATTTTTTCTCATGTAAAATGAGAAAAGATTAACGGTTTATTTTTATCACTAAACTTGACAATGGCTGAAGAGCCTCGATGGAGTGGTGTTATATGAAGAATATGTAATTCAGCAGAGTTTATGCTCATTTATTTTAGTAAGTAATGGTCAACTGGTCAAAATATGAATAGATTCATATATAATTTGGGAAAAAGTAGAAAATGGTCAACCAGCCTGCACTGCGTGATGGTTATGCACACTCTCATGTGTCTCACCTCCTTTATAGGATATTTATTGCATTATTCTGGTAAATAGTTTCAAAAATGTATTATTATAAAATTTCTTTTAAATTTTGCATTACTTTGCTTGAAAAGCCATATAATTTGTGTATCAGACACTCTTTGCTAATTTTGTGTATTAGACACTGCTAATTTTTTTTTATAAACACTATTTCTCATGTATGCGCTGCAATGTAAAAATGTAACTTCACTTTTTTAATTATCTCCAAGAAATTTTGAAATAAATGTTATTAAAAAAAGTAATTTAAACTATTTATTTATTAGTTTAATTGTTAAATAAGAAAAATATTAAAAATAAGCTCAAATTAAAAAGTATAATTTTACTTTTTTATTACTCAAAATGAAGAAAATAACTCGCACCACTGGAATAAAAAAGTTGGAGTAAATTTGACAGGTTTACTAAGTTTTCTTATAAAAAATTAGGATTTATTGTTTTTTATGTTGTACGAGATAAAGTTATATCCTATGCACATATAAAATTATGTGGATCCCATATAAGAAGAGAAGATAAAAAGAAAAAATATGGGCCCCAATAGGGGTGCTAAACGAACCAAGGGCTTTCAACGACTCGTGAAGGTATGGGCTTAAATGTCTAAAATTGATTGTGGGAAGCAAATTTAAACTTGTATAAAAGCCCGTTTATTAAAAAGGCATCAGGCTACAATTTAAAGGCTCAGCCTTAGTGGTTCTCAGGCTGACCTAGTATACTAACTTTTATTTTTATTTATAACTAGTTATTTACCCGTGCGCTGCACGGAGGGAAAAAAAATTCAGTCGGTTGTCGACCGAATCTTGTCGCATCCTTCTAAATGAATTGACGTTTAAGAAAAATTATTAACTTATATAACTATAGGTACGAGAATTGTTATCACATAAACAATCAGACAAAATATTACACATATATAAGATGTTCGACAAAATATGAAATGACTACTTAAAAATTATCAGTTTCAATTATGTAGTATAACAAAACATTAAAAATTAGAAAATTTCGTTGGACAAAATAACTCACTTTGGTTGGTCATCACTCCAATGTTTTTGGCAGTTATTACAAAATAATCTATCAAAATCTTCACAAACATAATAGAGGCATTTCTTACACGATTTGTACCACCAATTGAATTTACTCCCAATTTCTTTGATGGTTCCGTGAGCAATGCACATCATAATCTGAAAATATATATATATATATATATATATATATATAACATTAACGACATTTAAAAATATATAAAAATAATTAAAAATATAGCATAACTTTATCCCAATCATAACTAAAAAAAATCAAAAGGACATGCACAAAATTAAAAAAAAAGATTTTTTCATCATAAATGCATTCAAGTTTGTAAACTGCAAAAAGAAATCAAATCAACTACACTAACCTTTGAAATACTTCTTTATAGACAATGTTATAGGTAAATTTCGAAGTCCGCCTTGCAAAACTCACACATCTTCATCATTGTGCTAACTCCACAATGATCCCACGAAGAGAGTTCATCTTCCCATATGTTCGATTGGCATTTGTCTGGCTTGCAGATTGGTGGCCCTTCAAAAGCGAACTTTCTTCTCACCCACAGGCCTCTAACGAAAAGTCTAACATTAAACATGCACAGAGAAATAGAGCATGATTGATTCAACAAACGAAAAATTTCAAATACCTCCGACCTTTGAGTTTCATCAACCCCTGACATCAGTATCATTGAGTACAGGTAGCTAGCATCTTTGTGACCTTTCAGTGATGCTTGCTTAATATGATCAAGGGCTGTATATATGGTTTCTGGGGTTGAAGATTCACGAAAGTAATTAACAACACCCTCACGAAAGAACACATTAGGATTCCCACTCTCTCGACAACGTTGGATGAAATAGTTTACTCGATATTTATTTAATATTTTTGCTTGGTCGAAGGCATCCTCATTGCTTGCCTCAAGTTGATGAAAGAATGGTTTGGCTTCTATTACCCACTCCAACGGACCATCATCAAACTTTTCAAAGGAGACACTTTCGTATACATCATCAGATTCTGCAAGTTCGAGGAAGTCCTTGCATGTTAGCTTCATGCTAGTCATGTCTTCCAAAGAACGGAATGCAATCTTCCGAAATATTACTAATATCACTTCAGATGGGAGGCTTGAGAGCGACACAGCATTGATCATCTCCATTTTTAAGCGCTTGTTTGAGGATGAAGCAGCCATGCAACTTGGTTTTTTTGTTGGATATTAAATATTGTTGATAAATTGAGATGGACTAATTGAATATTGTTGATAAATTGAGATGGACTAATACATATGAACTAATACAGACTCAAACACCGCGAAATGAAGTAATACATTTGAGAGAAACGAAGAGACGATTGGCGGTGGCGGTACATTGTAATTATGGCTTATCATTATCCATGTGCAGATAACTTGGAAAATGAAACGCCGCCCTTTTTCATTTTTCAGATATCGGTTTAGAAATACAAAGCGTTGGTGGAGTAGGTGATCAGTCAAATGGGGTTATCAGAAAAGAAAAAAAAATCAATAAACATACAATCTGAATGAGACAGATGGACGATGGAACGTCATCTTCTTCCTTCCAGGTTCTTCTTCCACGTTTTATTTTATTTTATTTTTATTTTTTCAAACAACATATATAGCCATAATTAATTAAACATTACTTACAACTGTTACACTGTTATCTGATACATTATGAAACTTTATTTTTTGAAAAAAATATTTGTTAATGCATAAAATTTTGTATTTTGTTTATTTTTTGAATCAAAATTAATCAAATTTATATAAAAATTCAGACACTGAAGTGGTATAAAAATAAATCTTATATTTTTTGTTTATTTTAAATAGCCAAAAAATCAGTATTATTAATAGCATTTAGAAAGAAAAAAACATTTATTTAATGAAATAAGCATATTCATCATTTGTTGGGAAACCAACTTTTTGCAAAAAAATACCATATTTAACGCTCTTTAAAAAAAATTGTATTTGATTTTGTTGGTAACAGAACTTTAATGAGTGGTATAAAAATAAATCTTTTATTTTTTGTTTAATTTAAGTATCTAAAAATTCAGTATTATTAATACCATTTTGAAAAAAAAAGTGATTACTTAATGAAATAAGCATATTCATCATTTGTTGGGAAACCAATTTTTTGAAAAAAATACCATATCCAACGCTGATTGTTTAATTTATTCCAATAAATCGGTATTTGAATTTAAAAAATAAAAATATCTTTTTTTGTTGGTAACAGAAGTTTAATGGTATAATTAATATTTTTAATTAGGTTATATAATTTTGCTATTTAATTTATTTATTATACAGAACCTTAAATATATACACACATGAGGTGTATACAATCATTAGTTGAATTTAAATTCAAAATGTATTTTTTTTTGTTGGTAACAGAAGTTTAATGGTATAATTAATATTTTTAATTTGGTTATATAATTTTGTTATTTAATTTATTTATTTTACAGAACCTTAAATATATACATGAGGTGTATAAAATCATTAGTTGAATTTAAATTCAAAAATGTATTTATACAATATTACAATGAGGAATACTTTTCTACAATAAAAGGTCATATAACGATAAGTCACAAATGCAGCGTTCATGAAGTTTCATTTGTTGTGAAAACTCATGAGTAATTATGGTGAATTTCCAAACACACGTAATAAAATATATTAATATGCATACGAAAATTGTTATCAGAGAAATATTAGCCAAAAAAATTGGATTAAACAATTCAAATATTTCATCCTATATAAGATGTTCAACAAAATATGAAATGCATACTTCAAAATTAAATCGTCCAAGATGAAAAAAAAAACCAAACAGCCAAATAAATTAAAAGGCAAAACATAACAATGATAATAACACCAGCAAAGTCTAAAGCCAAATACAAAAGACTTTTTCGAAAATAATCTGTCCAAAAATGAAATTTGCCCCTTTCAAAAAATGACTTCATTAATCTACCAAGTTGTCTTCATTCGCTGCATCAAAACTTACACAATAACAAAAAAATGGTAATATATCAGTAAGGTGCATTACAAAAATTATTATACAGTGTTTGACATGAGTACTAACAATTTCTCCAATTTAATTTTTTTAATTGTATGGACGACAGAGCGTTCACCAATTTTGTCTATAAATTCATTAGAATTGACAGACGGTGTCATCATAGACAGAGAATCATTAACAGGATCTGCACTTTCACATGTCTGACTCGCAACATCTTGACGGAAAAAAAAAATTACGGGATGATGAAAATCAAGATTGATAAGAATGCATAAAAATATTTAAAGTTAATTTATTTTAACTTACCGCAGCTCTTCCATTTTCAGCAGCAACAATGTCATTGTCGAAAGCTTGATCAAACAGAGTTTCATCCTGTGATTGTTTGGTAGAAGAAAAGGAAGATATAAAAGAAAAATGTATGCAAGGCAACTATATGAAAGAAGCGACAAACACAAAACAAAAAAAAAGTACATTTAATTCTGTTGCAGACTTAATGAAGGAAGACATAATAGTTTCGTCGGTGCACACTTTAGAAACTTGATATTTAGGCTCACTGTATGAGTCAAAATTGTTTTTTCTAACATTAATCTTGAACAGCATGGACTTGTCAATAAGAACATCAAATTCTTTTGGATAATGTTCCAAATCAGCACACTAGAAAAAACGAAAAAAAAAGAATAAGATTCCAACCAATAAAAATATCAAAATTTAGAACTAATTAATATTACAACAGTTGATGAACACAGCGTTGGGCAAAAATAGAATATCAACCCTCTTGTATTGCAATTCACGCAAATCAGAAGCACTCATACCCAACAAAGTAACACAATCTCTATCAAAGAGAATGAACGATTCAGAATCGGTGTTATCAACAACTCTGACTTGAACACTGAATCTATAATATAATAATTATTATTATCAGCGTCAATTACGTAGTATAAGAAAACATTAAAAATCAAAATAATTTGTTCGACAAAATATCTCACCTTGGTTGATAATCACTCCAATGTTTTTGGCAGTTTTTACAAATACATTTCTCAAAATCTTCACAAACAGAATACAGGCATTTCTTACAGGATTTGTACCACCAGTTGTATTTACTCTCAATTGCTTTAATAGTTCCGTAAGCAATACACATCATAACCTAGAAAAAAATATATAACATTAACGACAATTAAAAATAAATAAAAATATTTAAAAAAGATAGCATAACTTTATCCTAATCACAAATATTCACCTCGGTAGAAATTTTAATATCAGTAATACACTTTCTTTCTGTATTTTTAATAAAATCATTCTCAAAGGAATATGTCGATTGAGTAGACAACTGGGACAATCCACGAATACAATCCGCTGAAACATTTAAACGCAACATATAAATTACGAATCCAAACATACACAAATTTCATAACATAACTTATATTGAATAATAAAGTCGCAACGGTCATAAAAAATATTTCTTACTGTTTCTTAAATTCAATAATTTCTGTTACATTCGAATCAATAATGAGACGCTTTGTATATCTTGTATTAGTTATTGACTTTTGACCTACACAATTAAAAGAGAAAGAAAAAAAATGGAAAGAGCTACCGTTAAAAAAAGTAATAAAAGATAGACAAAATAAATAATTGAAATTTTTTAATAGAAGGAGATAGATGAACTAATAAAATAAATATTTATTGAAATTTTTTAATAAAGAATAAAATTAAATATGAAGACAAATACCCCTGAAATCCTTCATCTTTGCAAGATGAACTATTATAACATTCTGAGAAGTCTGATTATTTGCCAAAAACTCTGCACTTCATCAACATAATGCTCCCATAATGTGCATTCAAGTTTGTGACCTCTTTTTTTTCGCAGAGGTTTTTAAAAAAATATACACAACTCATTACGGACATCAATTTACCACACATAAAATAAATTACACATACTTATTCAAAATCGTTACAACAAAAAATACCTGAGGTTGTCAAGCTCCAACACAATTTTTTTTGCTTTCCTACCAAACACATCATGCTCTTCAACTTCGCTAGTTCCAGTCAGTAAACCGATGACATCTACAGAAAAAATAATTCAGATTAATGAAAATAATTTTTTCCAAGTAAATAAATTATTTAAAAAAATAACAAAAGAATACATTACCCAATAAATAAGGAGAGATCGTTTTTTGCTGTATAATAAAATCAAACTCGACAAAATTGAAACAATTGACAGGTATGGTAGCATCAACAATGGCCTTAACATTTGTCCTCAAGTTGAAAGAAATTTTGTAAGCATGCCTAGTTGCATTGAAACCTTCACCATTCAATCCAACTCCAAAATTTCTAATAAAGTACTCTTCCATTTCTATAATTTTTTTTTTCTAACTTGCAAATTCCCTCTGACAGTAGCATGGATCGTAGAACCCTACATAATTCAAACATAAATTAGCAAGAAGAATCGAAGAATTAGAAGAAAAAAAAGAGAGCAAAATATAAAAATAAGTTTGCAACAAAAAAAAATACATGTTCATCTGCCAGAATCATCTCCAGATTGTCATCGAATCCCTTTTTTCTCATAATTAGGGACCTTCCAAGTCCTAATGGCCCTAACCTTAATCCTCCAATCATCCTTAGAGGAATTTAGATCTTTTATAAAATCGTATTTTGAAAACATGATTAAAGCAGGAAGTAGAAGAAGGGAATAACAGCGAATGAGAAGAAGAAGGAAGAAAAAAACGCAAGATACTGAATAAGATGAATGATTCGACCAGAGAAAAAATGGAGGGTTCATGTAAAAAATGATAACAATAGGGAGAAAAGGCATTAGAAGTCTGAGAGAGACATTGGGACATTCAAAACATTGAATAATTACTTTCAGTTTCCAATGGGGTATAACAGTAGTAATTATTACGTTCATCAATTACCAATGAAAGAAATAGGTGGGATTTAAATTGGATGTCTGCCACTAATATATTTTCGGACTTACAAATATTTTTATTTTGTATTTATTTATTTAATGTTCGAAATTCAAATTTCAAATGTCTACCAAAACAGGAAACTTTTTAAATTGTTGTAGGTGTGAACACAAACCTCAGATTCAAGGAGAATGCGACACATCATAAAAGTTTCCAATAAACGGTTTTACTTTAGAATAATATAGAAGATTTTTATACTACTCATAATAGGGTAATATCCCTCTCTCTCTCCTCAACCCATTTCATTTCATTTTATTGGTTATACATACCTTTTAAATGATTTTATTTTATATTATTTTGTTTGGAAGTATATTGAATTTATGAATCTTTATGGAATTATTAGTGTTGTTGATCGTATATTTTGTTTGGATAAATTTTTGTTGTCTTATTTTTTCTTTTAACATGCTAAGCAAGACTTTTATTTTTTGTAAATAAGCCAAGCAACAGGCCGATAATTATATTCCTAATAGGTAACAGGTTAGGTCAGACAGACACGTTTAAACATAGACTTAGCCTTTCAAGACCAAAGCTCAGACTCGTTAACAACCCTAGGCCTCAAACACTTTTATGTGTGTGTAGGAGATAAATGGAAGTAAATTTATCTCCTACAATATAAAAATACACTAAACCCAAAAAAATTAACTGCTAAAATCTATGTTAGCAAGTTGGTATATTTGAGAGAATATTTACTTTTTGTAAGTTTGAAGTAGGGTCTAAAAGATATCTAAATGAGATTAAGGTTATATTGTAATAAAATAATATTATTAACTAAAAACAAAGATTCAAATACATCAGGGATCACAACCGTCCCCTCAGGCCCTCAACTTATATATATATATATATATATAATAGTAAAGGAAGAAAAAAAAGGATAGTGAGCATTAGCCAACCATATAGAATTTGAGGTGGTCTTAATCTGGGCTAAATTTTAACAAATTATTTATAATATATAATTATATAATTAATTATAATTTGACCCATGCTAAAATTTATAATTAGTCCCTATCTAAAAATTAAAATATATTTGGTAAGAGATTTGAGTAAGTTGTATTAGGTTATGTGTTCAATTTTTACTTGTATAAAAAAAATGAAAATATATCTCTCATGGTGTGCAAAAAACTGGTTCAGTTGCCCTGCCCTTAATCTAACCCATAAATACCTATTTTTTTGAACTGGATTTAAATATTGACCCATTTATATTTGGGTCAGTTTTAGACTTGATTTGTTTTAATGATTGACTCATTGACCCAAAATTTGACCCATACCCATTTTGTGAAAAAAAAGAAAACCAAAAATTAAGGTAAGGCAATTTGGGGCTTAAATTCTTTCTTCTCCCAATCTCTTTCGATCATTCTCTCTCGAGTCTTCACTATTCCGCTCCATCTTCAAGAAAAATTACCATAGAGTAGTAATTTAGGTTCTTGTCTTGGAGTTACACGACTATGGTGAATAAAGGGAAATTAAGAAGACATTACACTTAGTACTGCATCAGATACATGCCCTAGACGTCTATGCCATAGGGAAGAATAAAGGGAAATTAAGAAGACATTACACGTAGTATTGCATCAGATACATGCCCTAGACGTCTATGCCATAGGGAAGAATGATTTGAAATAGAAAATGAACTATTTATACTAATACTGTCCTTTCTAAAAGTCTCAGGACTTCATTTGATGTAGCTGGTGCATTGACTATCACATATAAGCCACTCCTTTGCTCAGCAAAACCAATCGTTTCCTGGGAGTGAATCTGCTTAATATGACAATAGGAATCAACAAAGGTGAGTGAACAATTAAGAGTCTTCAATAATCTTGTGACTGAGATCAAATTAACATTGAATTCAGGCACAAAAAGAACATTTAACAGCACTAATTTTGGTGACAAACAAACTGAACCAGAGAAAGTGGAAGTAACTTGTGAGCCATTGGGTAGGTTTATTCGTACTGGTTCAATTTTGTGTAAAGATGTGAAGCATGAAATTAGATGAGTAATATGGTCAGTGCCACCCGTGTCAATGATCCATTGTTCACTCATTTTACCTGTCACATTTGTATTGGCATTAGAAACTTGAGCCATATTTGCGGTATGAGTCGAAGAATTAGCTGTATTATCAGTATTTTGCACCAGTGAGAGGATATGTTGATATTGTTGCTATGATATCTGGGGATGAACATCAGAATGTTGAATCTGATCAACTGAAACATTGGTTGCACTATCAATATCAGTGGAGGCATTGTTAGCAACATGAGACTCTGAGTTTCGGCTTCTATATCCAGGTGGATATCCATGTTGTTGATAGCATGTTTTTATTGTGTCATTGGATCTTCCTCAATGTTTGCAAATCCTACCTCCAGATGATCCACGTCCAAAAGAGTTTCTACCACTCGATTGTATCGGCCTCCATTTGAAGTAAAAGATCTACGATTGCCATTACCTCAATTATTATTAAACATAGCAAACACTTGTAAATTAGTTGAAGCAACATTGTTAGAATCTGATCCAAATTGCCTTTCTTGCTGGACAATCATAGAAAAGGCTCAATTTATATTTGGCAATGGATTGATAAGCATGATCTGTGAGTGAACTGAAGCAAATTGCTCACTAAGTCCTTTTAGGAAACGAATCACATGACCTTTGTCTCGATAGTTTCTGATCCTCAACATTGCTCCACATGCGCAAGGAGGATTGCAAACACAAGTAGGTAGAGGTTTCAAATTCTCCAACTCAGCCCACATTATTTTGAGTTGAGTGAAGAATTCAGTGACTGGACGTTCACCTTGTTGTAGTTTATATATCTCCTCTTGAAGATCTGAGATCCGAAAAATGTCAGATTGTGAAAATCTCTCACGCAAATCTATCCAGGCATCGTGAGCATATTCAATCCATAGTATCGATTTAGCAATGGATTCAAAAATTGCTCTGTGAATCTAAGCCATAACCATCGTATTGCACCTCTGCCATTGAGTGTATGCTGGATCATTTGGTGGAGGAGGAATGATGCTTCCATCAACGAAACCAAGTTTATTCTTTGAAAGCAAGGCTACTGTAACAGCCCGTGTTAACCCGGATTGTTAACATACTATCGTATTAAGCCATGCTTAATTAAAATGCGGAATAACTTTTTCTTTAATTCAATTATGACGTCATTAACTTAGCTAACTTGATTACTTAGTCATTTTCATAAAAATACTGCCTGTATGTAAATTGCAAGACAACTAACTGAAATACCTCATATATAAATAACAAGTGAGTATCTAAAACCACAGTACTACAACACATAGCCTGGGTCAAAATCCTGATACTTTATTTACAACATTAAATTAGAAGACAATAGTCAAACCATGTGGCATGGACAAACCCCATGCTCACCAAATAAGGCAACAATGCCCACAAACAGTCTCAACATGATATCATAAATAAAGCGGAAAACATAACATAACAGCAGTCAATCCAGCAGAACAACATATCATACTATCAACTCAGCTCGGGCCTCCTGCCACCTGAGCCCTCAACATTACCTGATCCTGAAATAAGCGTCCCTAAACGTGGGGTGAGATCTCTAACAAGAAATCTCAGTAAGACAAGGGGTCCTCAAGGAGTCTCCACCCCAAGCTCACTTACATGCGTAATATAAGTTCAAAAACAGTATTACAATATAAGTTCCAAAATCATGCGATGCAGCAATTAATCATGCCATGTGTGCTTTCAAATCTACTGGCCAGAGAAATGTAGGAATACGTCTATGCCTACATGAGTACATGGATACTACCTGCACCTCACCCACAGCTTCTCCATCTTGTATGTACTACATACTCAGGATTGCCGTCTAGGTGGACACCACATGCATCTCATAAAAGCTCATTACATATAAATAGCTCAACAGCATTTCCAAAACAATAAAGCATGTAACACAGCATGCATAAACCCATCCCCATGGGACATGGTGGAACATCAAAATGGCTAAACCGAGGACACGAAAGCTTACCTTGCAAGCTAGCTATCCAAGCCAAGAGTCCAACCACTCACAAGTCCACAAACAGCAGTATCACAATCTGATATGGACCAATAATACATCAATATTCATGCATCTCAAGCATACAACTTTAAAGACTACGCCTTTCTTTTACGTTTTACGTCTTAAGGCTTCCAACAAAGCCATAAGCCCTTAATCATGTGATTCTGACTTAGTTCATTAATTACAGAAGTTTAACTTCCTTAATCTAGGGTCCACACACACCCAATAGCTTACTGTTCATACAGTACAGCTACTGTCTGCGCAAACCCAGGATATCCGGATATCAGAAGGGACATATCCGGATATGCCATATCCAGATATCACACTGGACATATCCGGATATGTCATATCCGGATACCCAGATCCCATATCCGGATATCAATATCCGGATACCATATCCGGATACTGATATCCGGATATCTGTTCGACAAATATCCGGATATCTCACGACAGAATGCAGTTTCTGCATTTCGTGAATATCCAACCCAAAGATCCAACTTTTAACACATGTACACGTTAAAGCATGCATCTTTAATCCATTTTAGGTTCATATACATTATACCCTCTTGTTTACTCATTAAACATGGCCAAGACATCACCTTTAAGCATTAAAACTTAAGATCAAAGGTGTAGGAACTTACCAAAGCTCAAAACAGAGCAAGGTGTGCTCTTGGAGCTCTCCCAAGGTTCCTCAACTCAGGCCACACAAGGAGCACGAAATGACAACACCAAGGTGGGTTCTTGCACCACAAGATGACACTTTGAAGCTCACAATGACTACCACAAGGTAGCCATCACTAAAGCTCCAAACTCAGCCTCACCATCTAACCAACTCAGCCTTCACAACACAGAATGAGACCAACAATGTAGTCTCAAGGCTCACTCTCTCCCTCACCAAGTGTTTTGAGTGATGGAACAAGCATGAAAGGTGATAACTTGGCTAAAGAATGAAGAAGGAAGGGAAAAGGAACACAAAGGGTGGAGGTGCAGCAAAGAGAGCTCAACACCAGCACAAGGTCACGTAGGAGGCTGCTTAATTTGACCTAGAAATCTGTGCCCTTAAGTATATATAGCCACTTAAGCCATATCGCGCAGTATTAGCCTTAATAGCAAAGTAAAAAGTCTTGATCCCAAACTTTGGAATCTAGACCTACGCATTTTTCTAAGATTTTTCATATTTTTATTTTATTTTTCGGAGCACCTTTCCGGTACGCGCTTTTCCATAGCCAGTATCAGTTCTGGCATCAGATTACTTCATTTTGACTTGAAACTTGTTTTACAAGTCCTACATAATATTCTAGTAATTATCATGCATTCGTTATAATTTTCCGGGATACTTTTCCGGTACGCATTTATACCGAGTAGCAGAACCGGTATCTGCGCTTTTCTTCCGAAAAGCGACTTTCAGCATTTTTACTCACTCAATATAATTATTAAAGCCTCATAATAATTATTAGGGTCAATTATGGAATTATTTCCTAATTATCATAATTAATTCACTAATTACCTTAATTAGCGGTGCAGGTTCTTACATTCACCCCACCTTTTTAAGGATTTTGTCCTCAAAATCAGAACATACCTATCTCGGAAGTCGGGATACTGTCGGAGAAGCTCATCCTCTGGCTCCCACGTGCACTCCTCGGGACTACGCCCAGTCCACTGCACCTTGACCATCGGAATGATCTTGCTCCTAAGCTGTTTCTCGCCTCGATCGAGAATCTTGAGGGGTCCGACGGGAGTCTTTAGGTTTTCCCGAACCTCCACATCATCCGGCTGCACCACGTGCGAAGGGTCTGCTATGTACTTCCGAAGCTGAGACACGTGAAACACGTCATGGATGTTGGCTAGGTTCGGAGGCAAGGCGAGTCGATAGGCAACTGGTCCTACTCTACCAAGGATCTGGTAGGGCCCAATGAATCGCGGGCTCAACTTCCTCACGCCGAGTGCCCGTCCAACACCGGTGACAGGTGAAAGTTTCACAAACACGTGCTCACCCTCACTGAACTCCAGAGGTCGATGCTGGACATCATAGTAGCTTTTCAGACGATTCTGCGCCTGCTTCAACTTTTCCCTGATCATCTGGATCTGTAGGGTAGTATCTTGGACAAAGTCCAAGCCAAATAGCTCCTTATCTCCAACCTCAGACCAGCAGGTAGGAGTCCGACACCTCCTACCATACAGCGCCTCGTAGGGTACCATGCCCAGACTAGCATGAAAACTGTTGTTGTACGAGAATTCAACCAACGGAATGTACCTATCCCATGCAGAACCCTGCTCCAACGTGCAAGCTCTCAACATGTCCTCCAATGTCTGGATGGTCCGCTCAGTCTGTCCGTCAGTCTGAGGGTGATAGGCGGTACTCAATCTCAACTGCGTACCAAAAGCCTCCTGCAGCGCCTCCCAGAACCGAGATGTGAACTTCGGGTCCCTATCACTGATGATACTCTCGGGCACCCCGTGAAGCCTCACAATCTCGCGGACATATAGCTTGGCCAACTGCTCTGTAGTGAAGCTCCCATTCACTGGAAGAAAATGGGCAGACTTGGTCAATCTGTCCACTGTGACCCAAATAGAGTCACAACCAGCCTGAGTTTTAGGCAATCCCACCACGAAGTCCATGGAAATACTCTCCCACTTCCACTGTGGAATCTCAAGAGGTTGAAGTTTACCAGACGGTTTCTGGTGCTCAATCTTCACTTTCTGACAAATAAGGCATTTGGACACGTAGACCGCTATGTCCTTCTTCATGCCAGGCCACCAAAAATTCCTTTTTAAGTCCTGGTACATTTTCGTGGCACCAGGGTGGATAGTGAACCGGCCCTTATGAGCCTCTGCCATAACCTCCTCAGTCAATGGCCCTCGAGGAATAACAATCCTCTTCTGAAACAGCAGCAATCCATTCTCGTTCCAAGACACACCGTCCTGGTTCTTCACATAATCGAGACACTCTCTTTGCACTTGCGCCTCTTTGATCTTTTCCATCAGCTCATTTATCACTTCTGCTGTTTCCATCTCAAGCAGTGCACCCCCAAACAAGGAGTTCACTCTCAAGTCTCTGAACTTCTCGATCACCTCGTAGTCGTTCATCATTAAGCTGGATAAGCTCACGAATTTCCGACTCAAAGCATCGGCCACCACATTGGCCTTGCCAGGATGATACCTCAACTCAAAGTCGTAGTCCTTCAAGAACTCCATCCATCTGCGCTGTCTCATGTTCAACTCCTTCTGGTCAAACAGATACTTCAGGCTCTTGTGATCACTGAATACAGCAAACTTCATGCCAAACAGGTAATGCCTCCAAATCTTGAAAGCAAAAACAATGGCTGCCAACTCCAAGTCGTGAGTCGGGTAGTTCTCCTCATGAGGTTTCAACTGTCTTGAAGCGTAAGCAACCGCTTTCCCTTTCTGCATCAGCACACAGCCTAGCCCCTTTCCAGAAGCATCGCAGTATAACTCAAACTGTTCCGCAGGATCAGGAAGGACTAACACAGGAGCAGTAGTCAGTCTCTCCTTCAACTCCTGGAAACACTCCTCACACTCATGTGTCCACACGAATGGAGTCTCCTTCCGGGTAAGGCGAGTCATCGGTAGCACCATCTTGGAGAATCCTTCTATGAACCTCCTATAGTAGCCTGCCAAACCCAAGAAGCTTCTCACTTCTGTAACCGTCTTGGGCCTCTCCCAGTCCATCACGGCCTCAATCTTGTTAGGATCAACTGCAACTCCATTAGCAGAAATCACATGACCCAGAAATTTCACCGCCTTGAGCCAAAACTCACATTTTGACGGCTTAGCATAAAGCTTTTTCTCTTTTAGCACTTGCAAAACAATCTTCAAGTGCTCGGTATGCTCCTCCTCCGTCTTGGAGTAAATCAAGATGTCGTCAATGAAGACGATCACAAACTGATCCAGGTACGGCTGGAAGATCCTGTTCATGTAGTCCATGAACACTGCGGGTGCATTTGTGAGTCCAAACGGAATCACCAAGTACTCGTAGTGCCCGTACCTCGAGCGAAATGCTGTCTTTGGGACATCCTCCGGCTTCACCCGTATCTGATGATAACCGGACCGGAGATCAATCTTGGAATACACACAAGCACCCCTGAGCTGATCCAGCAAATCATCAATGCGTGGAAGAGGGTACTTGTTCTTGATTGTCACCTTGTTCAACTGTCTGTAGTCGGTGCACAACCTCATGGTCCCATCTTTCTTTTTCACAAAAATGACCGGTGCTCCCCAGGGAGACACACTCGGCCGAATAAAATCTTTCGCTGAAAGCTCCTCAATATGCTTCTTCAGCTCCGCCAACTCTGGTGGCGACATCCGGTATGGAGCCAATGAGATAGGCCCCACACCAGGCAGTAAATCTATGGAGAACTCTATCTCCCTCTGTGGTGGAAACTCAGGAATCTCCTCGGGAAACACCTCGAGGAATTCCCTCACCACAGGAATGCCAGTGAGATCCTCCTGTGTCCCACTCACCAAACCTCCCAACATGACATAGCCAAATGCCCCTGCTCTCAAGGCCCTCCTCGCCTGCAGGACTGAAATGAACGGTGAGGAACTGGCTGTGGACCCACCCGGAGACATCACCACTTTCTTGGCACAGCAATCAATCATTGCACAGTTTCTGGACAACCAATCCATGCCCAGAATAATCTCTAGGTTGGCCATCGGCAATCCTATCAGATCTACAGAGAAATCACGGCCATCCCACTGAAACGCTACATCGCGATGAACAGTGGAGGTCAAACATTTTTCTCCGGTGGCGGTGGTCACACGCATCGGTGGAGAAAGCACATCACTGGGCAACTCAAGCCCCACAGCAATAGGGGTAGCAACAAAAGAGTGCGTTGCCCCGGAATCAAACAACACATCAACAGCTGAACCACCAATGGTAACAGTACCTCTGACCAGGTTCGGAGCTCTGTCCGACTGCTGACGATCAAGTGTGTACACTCGCCCTGTAGTAGGTGGCACGGCTGGTGCCCCGGTAGGAACCATCTGCAAAGGCACAGCCTGCACTGCAGCAACTCTCGCCGACGGGCAATCTCTGGAGTAGCGGCCCTCCTTGCCACACTGGAAGCATATCAACTGTCCGGTAGAGCACGGCCCAAAATGTGACTTCCCGCATCCCGAACATCTGGGAGCAGGAGGTCTAGCGGCGTTCCCCTGAGTAGCAGTCTTTCTGAACTGATTCGACGCTTGCTTTGCCGCCAACTGTTTGCCCTTGCCCTTGTTCGCAAAATTTTTATTTTTCCAGGGAGTGGAACTACCAGTACCCTGCGGCACCTCAACCTTGGCCTTCTTGGCCTGACTCGCATGGCAGTAGTCCTCAATGTCGCGACACTGCTGTACCAAAGCTCCGAAGTCTCTCGAAGCAGAACCAGCAAGATGTCCAGCAATGTCCTCATTAAGTCCCCTCCGGAACTTAGCCGCAAGAAAAACGGGAGTCGGTCTCGCCATGCAGAAATGAGAGAACTTGACCAGCTCATTAAACTTGGCCAGGTACTCGTCGACAGACAACGAGCCCTGAACCAACCGGTCAAACTCCCCCTGCTTCCTCTCCTGTGAGTCATAAGGGAAGTACTGACCCAGAAAGCTCTCCTCG
>JAVKPL010010735.1:0-45729 GCA_032173675.1 Gastrolobium villosum
TTAACTCACGCATACGAATATCTGTTCCCTTTTCTCAATAATTCTTCAGGTTCAAAACCTCTCGCCTTGATGAAGTCTATTCACCAAGACCACTTGTACATAACTGTCTTACTATACTACATATATACTTGGAATTTCACCAATCTCATAAGCTCATCTCTGTTATATGTTTATCTTTCATAGTATTGTAAAGTTCGTCTAGGCTCATATTGTACATATCATAGATTGTACACCACTGTTGCTTATAATACACTTTTCTCTGGACTTTCATCGAAGTCAGATATAATATTTATGTCTGTTCTTTTATGCCTTCTAATATTCATACTTCTAGTTTACTGCCATCCTTTGTCCATGGAGCAGTTCAACACTGCAGCCACAACATCAGGCTAAAGACTCACTTACTCGGTGCTTCAAGGTTACTACGCAGGCTTCTTACGATGACCACAGATGTAACACAAAGGAATAGGTTGATCAGACCCACACTAAGGAATTACATTTACAGTAATCGATAAGAATCTACATACAACTATGTAGCACATAACACATTTATATATATTATCAGAGTTCCCTAACAAAACGGCTCTGATACCATAAAATGTAACAGCCCGTTACGTACCGGTATTGTTAACATTAATTATGATATTAAGCGCAGTTACAATCACAGCAGTTCATTTATAAAAATGAGAGTAAACTTTTTCCGATTATTACGCGAACAGTAAAGTATAAAAGCGTAATAATAAAAAGCTGTGACCGTAACTGAAACACTAGCGGAAGACTTTCTTAACTATTTATACACTTTATTTTATTACCTACAAGATACTAAGGCATAAACCCACTTAGCCAATTCCTCACTTTTACGTTTTTACCACTTAACCGGACTTGCTAATTTGTTTTTCTACGAACACAAAATAAAAATCCAAACTTAAACTCCAGGTTATCTTTTTTCCTTATTCAATTACCTTTCTAACAAGCTATCACACACTCAATTCCGAGCTCGTGAGCTGCGGAATCATACATTTTCTAACATCATGCCTTTTTATTCATTTCATTTAAACTCACCATCTTACTCTCTCCTTTTACCAAGTTATAGTCCTATACGTTGTCTACGCGAGGTTTCAAACCACATATCATTTGGAGTTCTACCCATCAAGTTATACCCCTTTCTTTTAGTCTAGAAAAACCTGAATTTTCAAAATTTACACTGTGGTAATCGATTACCAGAGGGTGGTAATCGATTACCACCTGTCAAAAATGAGGCAGTAGCCAATTTTCTGAATCCTCTGTTCTGGTAATCGATTACCAACTCTGGGTAATCGATTACCACACATGGTAATCGATTACCAAAGACCAGTAATCGATTACCAGTGCAGACAGTAACCAATTTTTCGTCCCCTGTTGCATGGTAATCGATTACCATGCTTGGGTAATCGATTACTATGCAGCAAAATGACAGATTACAGCAGTTTGGAGCCCCAAAAAGGGTGTGTAATCCATCCCTAACCCCTTGGTACTCCACATAACACATAATCATGTCCTAATGTTGGCTCTAGGCCCTTCCATCATGCATTTTCCTTAAGTTTAACATCAATTACATCATTCTCATATAATGGCCATTTACATGTACATATGGACCATTTTTTTACAACAATACTCATCAAGGCTTCAAGGCTATGAATGTGGCAATGGACAAGTCCCATGCTCACTCAAAATATACAGTTATCCAAGCCATGAACAATAAAACATAACAAGACTTAGCATATGACCATGAACACTAACAAAAGCATGGAAAATAACATCATGCAATATGTTCATGACCTAAGTCTCAAAATACTAATGGTATGCTATGTGCACTCCATAAACTCCTCCAAAAAGCCATGCAATCCAATGCACCGCATGCCAATCCAACGTCCACTATACGGGCTTCTTGCCCGAAGCTCCTCCCGGCTCATAGTGACCTGAAATGTGGTCCCCCAAACACGGGGTGAGATATACGGATATATCTCAGTAAACCAATGGAGCTAGAGGCTCTCTCCACTCCATGGCTCACTAAAATGTATCAAAATGACATAATATGGCATGCAAGTAAAACAATATCACCATCCTCCTGGAGACACCCAAGAACATCCACTCATGGATACGTGTTCAAGGACTCCATCATATAACTCCCGAGACAGTCCTGGCGCCTCTCCCATGGTTGAGAAGACTCCATGGCAATACCCAACCGGAACTCCTCATGAGCCCTATCCGGCGGACGTCCCACGTTTGGATCATCCTGGCGCCGCTCCCAGAGTCGACTCCACGGCAATACCCGACTGGCATTCTCACAAGGATGAATCCAGCGGATGACCAAACTCCACTTGTCAACTGATCAGCGACCACACACAATTTTCACACAATACAAGCAATATGCATACAAGCACACAAACACATCATGTCATCACTACATAATCCAACCACAACCTTCCTCTAGGTGTGGTGGAGCTCACTAGGGATTAAACCCAAGTTCCAAGAGTTTACCTTAGCACGAGCAACACCGTTCCAAACGTATGCTCCAATTCAACTTTTCTCAAATCCAACCGTGTGAGGCACCCTACAACAATCATTAAATCCAATTTACTCAAAAACTCGTTTTTCATCAAAATTCCTCAAATTTTGCCTAAGTTACAAATCCATATTTTTCACCAAAAATTAACATAGCATTTCTAGCTTACAAACATGATTCTAAGGCCTTTTCATCTAATAGCATTTTTGCATTTGGGCTCTCTATCATCACACATCTAAAATCAAAGCTTTGAACACATATTCATAGATCTATGGAATCAACTATAAAGAGACCACAAATATACTTACAATGAGTAGTATGATCACCACCAAGGCTTCACTAAACCATTTGAAGCTCAAAACTCCAAGAAATCTCCAAGAACACTAATGGGTCGAATCTGAGTTTGCCAAAAACGTGGCCAAAGAGGTGGATTCAAGGCTTCTAGATGCTACCAATGGCTTTGGAAGGTCGTTTACGATAGATTTCAACACCAAAACCAAGCGATTCGGTGGAGAAACGAAGAAATGGGAAGAAAATGGAGAAATGGTGAAAATGGTGACTTTCCTCACTGTTGGTGCGCACGGGAATGAGAGGAAGGAAAGAAGGAAAAGAAGAAGAAAAGGGAGGTGGGCCAAGTGACTTCGGTCACACGGGTCCCACACGCGATCTAACTTTCACTCCGATAAAAATTCCGATCACCAATCCTTAATCTAAATATTTTTCCAGTCCATGACATATTTTTATTTCTCCAAAATATTGATAAAAATTTCACACCTATTGGTACACTCACAACTCAGTATTTTAACACTTAAAAATCACTATTCATCGATTTTTCTCAAATTTGCCTATTTACTCAATTTTTCGCCCTGATTCCATTTCCAACCTTACTTTTGTCATTTGAAATCTCTAACTCAGTATTTAAGCCTCCTAACACACGGTTGGCAAATTACAATTTTGCCCTTTTTGCCCCTTTTGGCCATAATACTTGGATTTTCACTAATCCATCAACTTTCATTTCTCAAAATATCATTAAAATACACATTTAAATATTTGAGGTGTTATATTCACCCCACCTTTTTGAAATTTTGTCCGCAAAATTAAATCATACCTGCTCACTAACTCAGGATACAGCCGGAGAATCTCGTCCTCCCGCTCCCAAGTAGCTTCCTCAGGTGTGCGGCCTTCCCACTGAATCTTCAGCATGGGAATCACTTTACTTCTCAATCGCTTTTCACTGCGATCCAATACAGCAATAGGACCAATGGGAGTCTTCAAGTTCTCCCTGATTTCGATATTATCCGGCATCACCACATGTGACTCATCCGGAACATAACGTCGCAACTGCGACACATGAAACACATCATGTAAATTAGACAACTGTGGGGGTAAGGCAAGCTGATAGGCCACCAATCCTACTCTTTTCATAATCTGATATGGCCCAATGAACCGTGGACTCAGCTTCCTCACACCCAACGCACGGCCAACACCTGTGACCGGCGACAAACGTACAAATACATGGTCACCTTCCTCAAATTCCAGCGGTCTATGCTTATTGTCATAATAGCTTTTCTGCCGATTCTGTGCCTGTTTCAATTTCTCTCTGATCATTTCAATTTGCACTGTCGTTTCCTGCACAAAATCCGGACCAAATCTCTCTTTATCACCTACCTCAGTCCAACAAGTGGGCGTACGACACCTCCTGCCATACAAAACCTCATATGGTGCCATACCCAGACTGGAATGAAAACTGTTGTTATAAGAAAACTCCACCAATGGCAAGTACCTATCCCAGGCATTACCCTGTTCCAGTGTGCAAGCTCTCAGCATATCCTCAAGTGTCTGTATGGTCCTCTCAGTCTGACCATCAGTCTGCGGGTGATAAGCAGTGCTCAGCCGAAGCTGAGTGCCAAAAGCCTGTTGCAAAGCTCCCCAAAATCGTGAAGTAAACTTCGGGTCCCGATCACTCACAATGCTAATCGGTATCCCATGGAGCCTAACAATCTCCTTCACATACAATGTAGCCAACTTCTCGGTGGTGTAATCTACTCGCACCGGTAGAAAATGTGCAGACTTCGTAAGTCGGTCCACAATAACCCAAATCGAATCATAACCAGCTTGAGTTCTCGGCAATCCAACAACAAAATCCATAGAAATACTTTCCCATTTCCATTCGGGTATATCCAGCGGCTGAAGTAATCCCGCAGGTTTCTGATGCTCTATTTTCACTTTCTGGCAAACCAAGCACTTAGACACGTACTCGGCAACATCCCTTTTCATACCAGGCCACCAGAACTTAACTTTCAAATCTTGGTACATCTTTGTGGCACCTGGGTGGATAGAATATTGACCCTTATGGGCCTCAGTCATAACTTCTTCAGCAAGTTCCTTGGGCACAACAATCCTGCCCTGATATAATAGTAGTCCTTGTTCATTCACAGATATGCCACTCTGGCCTTTCAAATACTTTATACTCTCATTGCGAATCTGAGTTTCTTTAATCTTCTCGTGCAGCTCGTTCTCAATCCGTGTCAACTCCATATCACACATTCTCCCTGCAAAGAAATCCGTTATTTTCATATCACGGAATTGCTCAATCACTTCATTGTCCCACATCATCATATGAGATAAGTTAACAGACTTCCTACTCAATGCATCTGCCACAACATTAGCTTTTCCCGGGTGGTATTTCAACTCAAAGTCATAATCTTTTAAAAATTCAACCCATCTACGCTGTCTCATATTCAGCTCTTTCTGATCAAATAAATATTTCAAGCTTTTATGGTCGCTGAACACAGCAAATTTCATCCCATACAGAAAATGCCTCCAAATTTTCAAGGCAAACACAATAGCAGCCAATTCTAAGTCATGCGTCGGATAATTTTCTTCATGCGGCCTCAACTGCCTAGACGCATATGCAATAACTTTTCCTTCCTGCATCAGCACGCTCCCTAAACCTTTCTTAGAAGCGTCACAATATAATACAAACTCACCCTCCGGATCAGGTAGAGTCAATACCGGAGCAGTGGTCAATTTCTCTTTCAGTAGAAGAAAACAGTCCTCACATTCCTGGGTCCACACAAAAGGAGCATCCTTTCGTGTCAATCGGGTCAACGGTAGAACCATTGCAGAAAATCCCTGTATAAATCGGCGATAATAGCCAGCAAGCCCCAGAAAACTTCTAATTTCAGTCACAGTCTTAGGTCTTTCCCAGTCACTTACCGCTTCAATCTTGCTTGGATCCACTGCAACACCACTTGCAGAAATAACGTGACCCAAAAATTGCACCTCAGACAACCAGAATTCACACTTAGACGGTTTAGCATACAGTTTCTTGTCTTTCAACACCTGCAACACAGTCCTCAAATGGTCCATGTGCTCCTCTTTACTCTTAGAATAGATCAAAATGTCATCAATGAACACAATTACAAACTGGTCCAAATACGGTTTAAAAATGCGGTTCATATAATCCATGAACACCGCCGGGGCATTAGTAAGCCCGAAAGGAATCACTTGATATTCAAAATGTCCATATCTGGATCGGAAAGCTGTTTTTGGCACATCCTCCGGTTTAATCCGAATCTGGTGATATCCGGACCGGAGATCAATCTTTGAAAATACACAGGCACCCCTCAACTGATCTAATAAATCATCAATACGCGGTAATGGGTACCGGTTCTTAATAGTCACTTTATTCAGCTGTCGGTAGTCAGTGCACAATCTCATGCTACCATCCTTTTTCTTCACAAATATCACCGGTGCTCCCCACGGAGACACACTCGGCCTAATAAAATTCTTCGCAGACAGTTCTTCAATATGTTTCTTCAATTCAGCCAACTCAAGTGGCGACATCCGATATGGAGCCAAGGAGATCGGCCCCACACCAGGCAATAGATCAATCGAGAATTCAATTTCTCTCTCAGGTGGGAATTCCGGTATCTCATCCGGAAATACGTCCTCAAACTCATTTACAACTGGAATAGCAGAAATCTCCTCCTTTTTATCACCCACCAATCCGCCCAACAAGACATAACCCAAATCTCCAGCCTTCAAGGCTTTCACAGTTTGACTTACAGACAAATACAGAGACGGACAAACAGACGGCCTCTCGTGAGATAGCAACAACCTCTTCCCGCAGCAATCAATCATTGCGCAGTTCCGAGACAACCAATCCATCCCCAAAATTAAATTAACAGAGGCCAGGGGTAAGATAATTAAATCAATGGTGTAACCCCTGCCTAAATAAGTGAACCTCACATCTTCACAAATCCAAGATGACTCACTAACCTCTCCTGTAGCAGTAGTAATACGCATCGGAGGAACCATCCGTGTTACCTTTAAGTCCAGCGCCTTAGCCACATAGTCCGCCACAAATGAATGTGTTGCTCCCGAGTCAAACAATACAGATAAATCAACATTAGATAGAAAAATTATACCTTTAACCAAGTTCGGAGCCTTTTCAGTACGCTGCGCATTAGTAGTATAAACTCGTCCCACAGTAGGAACAACAGCAATAGGAGCAGCAGTAGTAGTAGTAGCTGGCGGCAAGGCCTGCAGATTCGCAGCCTGCCCCGAAGGAGATGTACAACTTCTAGCAAAGTGGCCACTCTGACCACATCTAAAACAGTTTGACGTACCAGCACCACATACACCTCTGTGGTATTTCCCACACTTCCCACATTGTGGGGTAAAATATCTGTTCGAAGCACCACCACCACCATCATTTCCACCCCTCTTGAACTGACCAGGAGGCTGCCTTACATGCAACCCCCTACCTCTATTGTTATTATTGAAACCTCCTCTATTATTATTAAATCCTCCCCTGTTAGTATTACCAGAAGGACCAGGTGTCCTCTTAACATCTTGCTCTTTTCCCGAATCAGATTTCGGATACCTCCCATAAACAGTCTCGACCCTTTTGCACTGGGTCACCAAATCAGCAAAGTTTCTCACTGCGGTATTTGACATCCTCTTAGCAATCTTCTCACTCAGCCCTCTTTGAAATTTAGCTGACAAGAATTCCGGAGTAGGTAGAGTACCTCCATAGTTAGCAAACTTGACAAGTTCATTAAATCTCGCCACATAGGCATCAACAGTCATCACTCCCTGTACCAGATTATCGAATTCACCTTGCTTAGCCTCCCGAACATCGCGGGGAAAATATTCTTCATGGAATAATCCTTCAAACATAGTCCAAGTAAGGACCTCACCCTGAATAATAAATGGGCGAGACACATTGTCCCACCACTCTTGGGCATCGCCCTCCAGCATATAAACAGAATACAATAACTTCTGAGGATCTTGGCATCTCATAACTTGAAAAATCTTGTCCATACCCCTCAACCAAGCAGTGACCTCCTTTGGGTCCCTTGACCCCATAAATGCGGGTGGCTTATGTTTCCTAAAAGATATGAGCCTACGCTCATCGTCAGCATTATCAAGCACCTGCCCAGCAGCCCCAGTAGATTGGGCAACAGATGACGGATCAGGAACATAACTAGGATCCGTAGTAGTATGATGACTAGCCTCACCAGTGTGGTGACTAGCCCCACTCTCCCCCTGTTGAGGAGTAACAGATGGCGTCGGTGTAGGAGTCACCGTAGCCGTATGCGGAGGTGTATCTTCCCTCCTAGGACGACCTCTATCCGCCCTCAACTCAGCCATAAAGGCCTGCATCATATCCTGATTTGCTTTCATCAGGTTCTCAGTCATATTTCTATTTGCAGCCGTTTCCGCCTGCAGAGCATTCAGTGCTGCAGTGACCGGATCCGGTGGCAAAGGACCTGCACCACGTGCCCCACGGCGACCTCGTGCCCTACTCATGATATCTGTACATGTAACACAAAGGAATGAGTTGATCAGACCCACACTGAGGAATCACATATACATTAATCATAAATAGTTCACAGATAGCTATGACACACAAGATACAACACACACACAATCAGAGTTCCCTAAACAAAACTGCTCTGATACCATAAAATGTAACAGCCCGTTGTACACCGGTATTGTTAACATTGATTATGATATTAAGCGCAGTTACAATCACAGTGATTAGGTTAATTAAATTACGGGCAAATTTTTCTTTTAACATAATTCCTTTTCTTACATAAACACTTTCTCCGTAATCAATTGAAACCACACTATAATTGTAAATGCCATTTGCGGAATCATACATTTTCTAACATCATAAGTCTTTCTTTTTATTCATTTCATTTAAACTCACCATCTTACTCTCTCCTTTTACCAAGTTATAGTCCTATACGTTGTCTACGCGAGGTTTCAAACCACATATCATTTGGAGTTCTACCCATCAAGTTATACCCCTTTCTTTTAGTCTAGAAAAACCTGAATTTTCAAAATTTACACTGTGGTAATCGATTACCAGAGGGTGGTAATCGATTACCACCTGTCAAAAATGAGGCAGTAGCCAATTTTCTGAATCCTCTGTTCTGGTAATCGATTACCAACTCTGGGTAATCGATTACCACACATGGTAATCGATTACCAAAGACCAGTAATCGATTACCAGTGCAGACAGTAACCAATTTTTCGTCCCCTGTTGCATGGTAATCGATTACCATGCTTGGGTAATCGATTACTATGCAGCAAAATGACAGATTACAGCAGTTTGGAGCCCCAAAAAGGGTGTGTAATCCATCCCTAACCCCTTGGTACTCCACATAACACATAATCATGTCCTAATGTTGGCTCTAGGCCCTTCCATCATGCATTTTCCTTAAGTTTAACATCAATTACATCATTCTCATATAATGGCCATTTACATGTACATATGGACCATTTTTTTACAACAATACTCATCAAGGCTTCAAGGCTATGAATGTGGCAATGGACAAGTCCCATGCTCACTCAAAATATACAGTTATCCAAGCCATGAACAATAAAACATAACAAGACTTAGCATATGACCATGAACACTAACAAAAGCATGGAAAATAACATCATGCAATATGTTCATGACCTAAGTCTCAAAATACTAATGGTATGCTATGTGCACTCCATAAACTCCTCCAAAAAGCCATGCAATCCAATGCACCGCATGCCAATCCAACGTCCACTATACGGGCTTCTTGCCCGAAGCTCCTCCCGGCTCATAGTGACCTGAAATGTGGTCCCCCAAACACGGGGTGAGATATACGGATATATCTCAGTAAACCAATGGAGCTAGAGGCTCTCTCCACTCCATGGCTCACTAAAATGTATCAAAATGACATAATATGGCATGCAAGTAAAACAATATCACCATCCTCCTGGAGACACCCAAGAACATCCACTCATGGATACGTGTTCAAGGACTCCATCATATAACTCCCGAGACAGTCCTGGCGCCTCTCCCATGGTTGAGAAGACTCCATGGCAATACCCAACCGGAACTCCTCATGAGCCCTATCCGGCGGACGTCCCACGTTTGGATCATCCTGGCGCCGCTCCCAGAGTCGACTCCACGGCAATACCCGACTGGCATTCTCACAAGGATGAATCCAGCGGATGACCAAACTCCACTTGTCAACTGATCAGCGACCACACACAATTTTCACACAATACAAGCAATATGCATACAAGCACACAAACACATCATGTCATCACTACATAATCCAACCACAACCTTCCTCTAGGTGTGGTGGAGCTCACTAGGGATTAAACCCAAGTTCCAAGAGTTTACCTTAGCACGAGCAACACCGTTCCAAACGTATGCTCCAATTCAACTTTTCTCAAATCCAACCGTGTGAGGCACCCTACAACAATCATTAAATCCAATTTACTCAAAAACTCGTTTTTCATCAAAATTCCTCAAATTTTGCCTAAGTTACAAATCCATATTTTTCACCAAAAATTAACATAGCATTTCTAGCTTACAAACATGATTCTAAGGCCTTTTCATCTAATAGCATTTTTGCATTTGGGCTCTCTATCATCACACATCTAAAATCAAAGCTTTGAACACATATTCATAGATCTATGGAATCAACTATAAAGAGACCACAAATATACTTACAATGAGTAGTATGATCACCACCAAGGCTTCACTAAACCATTTGAAGCTCAAAACTCCAAGAAATCTCCAAGAACACTAATGGGTCGAATCTGAGTTTGCCAAAAACGTGGCCAAAGAGGTGGATTCAAGGCTTCTAGATGCTACCAATGGCTTTGGAAGGTCGTTTACGATAGATTTCAACACCAAAACCAAGCGATTCGGTGGAGAAACGAAGAAATGGGAAGAAAATGGAGAAATGGTGAAAATGGTGACTTTCCTCACTGTTGGTGCGCACGGGAATGAGAGGAAGGAAAGAAGGAAAAGAAGAAGAAAAGGGAGGTGGGCCAAGTGACTTCGGTCACACGGGTCCCACACGCGATCTAACTTTCACTCCGATAAAAATTCCGATCACCAATCCTTAATCTAAATATTTTTCCAGTCCATGACATATTTTTATTTCTCCAAAATATTGATAAAAATTTCACACCTATTGGTACACTCACAACTCAGTATTTTAACACTTAAAAATCACTATTCATCGATTTTTCTCAAATTTGCCTATTTACTCAATTTTTCGCCCTGATTCCATTTCCAACCTTACTTTTGTCATTTGAAATCTCTAACTCAGTATTTAAGCCTCCTAACACACGGTTGGCAAATTACAATTTTGCCCTTTTTGCCCCTTTTGGCCATAATACTTGGATTTTCACTAATCCATCAACTTTCATTTCTCAAAATATCATTAAAATACACATTTAAATATTTGAGGTGTTATACAAGGACACTGCCTCTCAAACTTTTACACCATAAACTAGACACCTCAAACTTCGATTTGATATATCGTACGCTTAATTTGACCAAGTAACGAAGCGGGAATTAATTTCCCAACACAGACCCGAATCTGCCCACTGGTACTGGCCAGAACAGGGCAGTGCGTGACAACAGCCCCCATGGGCTGCACACACCACCAATGAACCTAGGCTTTTGACACAATGTAGGGGACATCTTAAGCTTCAAAATGGCGTATGGCACGTCCCAATCGGACCACTATGGAGAGAGATACGCTCCTCCAAAGTTCACCCAAAAACTGCCAATTCTACAGAAAATTCGCCAGAGTTTCCTTTGTATTTCCAAGAATCCCCAAATTTGCATAACCTGTTTAACACCACTAATACACCTGAAATCCAGCAAAATCCAATGGGTGGCACACACAAGGTCCAACAACGCCTTGGGGCTCTTACAACCCAATCCAATATACACTTAAAACATAAGCAGTTTACTTTTCAATCCTTTATAGTTTTAATAACTAACATTCAATTTCATGCATAAACCATAATGCAGATAATCATAAACCTACAATAGGCCTAAAGCCCTTCCATCATATTACATACATCCATGGTACATTTACAACACTGGATTACATTTACATTTACAACTTTAACTTTAAACTACAAATATTTACATATTACACTTCACTTGCCAAATAAATTCATAAACTAAAATGACATGATAGCTAAACTCTACACCACTGCTCCACTCGTCCTCATGCGGGCTTCTTGCCCGCTGCTCCATATCCACTGGTACACCCTGAAATAATGCCCCGAGACGGGGTGAGATATACGGATATATCTCAGTAACCAAGAGGTTCTGGAGAAAACTCCGCCCAATGGTTCACTTCGATGTATACAAATAGGATAAAAACAACACCACTGTTATAAAACGGGATAAAGCAAGGGATTTAGAGAAAGGGGGAATATATCAGAACAACTACGACATGCGGGATGGTAGCTACCAATACCACGCCATGTCCTCGGCTATATGCCTATGGGTACTACCCCTGGCGTGTTCATAGAACAACCCACCAAGGTACCCCTTCCAACCATATACACCCGAGACAACCTAGTGTGCTCCTATCCGGATAACACACCACGACCCTGGGTCAACTGGAACTCCCTCTCGGAGACCTATCCAGTGGCAGTCCGGAAACACTTGCCCGAAGGCTAAAAATATCTACTGGCCAGAGATCTGGTACATAAGTACCCACTGTGATAATGCACATGCATGCTCATGCTGTTCTACACTACTCATACACACTTCCTACCGTTGCCATCAACTAGCAAGGTGGAACACAAAAAGGGGAACAAGCCCCAGTACCAAGAGGTTACCTTTCTATTTATCCATCCGCTGAGCTCCGCAGAAGCTCCACTCATAGCTTGATACACAGGGAACGCCTCAATCCACTTGATCCAGGACCAAGGGCAATCAACTGTTTCACTGTTCCAAGTTTATATCCACGTACGGCAACCTGTACAACCATGCACAGCCGTCAGTTTCAGTCAAAATACGTCAAAACGCGAAAACGTCAGATTTCCTCTCCCCTCCACTAAGGGTTCGGCCTACATAGTGTTATTTTGGGTTTTATTTTTCTAAATTTTCTTTCTCATTTTATTTCACTTACTTAGGTTACCCAAAGGCTAGTTCAATCGCCGTTTTACGGTTTTACGACTTTTTCGCAACGTTTTGCGAATTATTACACTTTAGGCACATTTTGCCACTTTCAACACTTATCATTTTTACATTGATTCTTTCACATGCCAATCACCACAAACCCATCTAATAACTTTTCCATCACACAACACAACACCAAAGTGTTCTAAAACATCAATTTGCTCAATTGTACATAAATGGCCTAATCTTGGTTAGTCCAAACCAAGGATTTCCACTCAATTCCTATGGCCCACAACTCACATAATCACTTCCTAACATCATATAATCACACTACAATTCACTATACCACACATTAACACAAAACTCAAAAATTCCATTTCATGCATCAATTTTTTTCTAAGTTAAAAATCCATTTTTTTCGCTTAAAATTTTCATTGCATTTCTAGCATTAATACATCATTCTAAGACATTATCATCTAATAGACATTTTCCATTTGAGCTCTCTAACACCACATATCACAAAATCCCTCTTTAGGGGCAATTATCACAACTCAAAATTTAACCAATGAAATGTTGAAATAACTTACCCAATTGCACGGTATATGGCTCCACCTAAGCATACTCCACCATTGGAGCATTTGAAATCAACATAATCACCCTTTTTTGCATGAAAACCGAAATATAAATGGTGGTGGATCTCCTCCCACACTCAATTTCAAGACTCAATAGTGGTACCAATGGATTCAGAAGGTGTTTTCCATCAAGATTCAACACAAACTTTGTTGAATTTGGTTGAGTATAGCTTGGTTTATGGAAAGGAAGAAAATTGCACAAAGATGAAGAGGAAAGGGGCTGGTTGCTGTGGGAAGAAGGGAAAATACGTGAATGAAGAAGGTGAATAGTGCTTAAGAAATGTTTATTTGACTTATAGTGGGTACCGGATCCCACGTGATTTAAAACTCATCCGAATTTCCCTCCGATCATCACTAAAATTCACAATTTAAAAACCTAATGAGAAATTATAATTTTTCATCTTAACAAAATCCTTTAATTTTACTCTTTCAGATAAAAATTTGGAGCTTTCCGGTTGTTCGGAAAAACACTGCTTTAAGGTACAGCGCGCTCCGTTGACAAACTTCCACAAATTGACTTAATTTCCTCAATTATTATCAGAAATCATATTTCCTATTTCTATGGACCATTTAAAATCAATATTCGAAACCTAGAGCTCAAAATTCCACTGGCACGTTTTACGGTGCAATCTGACTGCGGTATTTTTACCCGCGAAAAACACTATTCACTGATTTTTCTGAAACTTGCCTATCCACTCAATTTTTCGTTCTGAATCCATTTCCAGGCTTATTTTTATCATCTGAGACCTCCTGCTCAATTTTTTACCTTCCTAGGGTTGCGTGTTGGCTAATTACCATTTTGCCCTTTCTTTGTATTTTGGCCTAATCTTTGGGATTTTCACTAATCCATCACTTAATTTCTCACTTAATACTTTAATTACTTTATTTAGAATTGTGAGGTGTTATAATCACCCCACCTTTTAGAATTTTGTCCGCAAAATTACATCTTAACGGTCCCGTAACACGGGGTGTACTCGAAAATCTCATTTCTGCGGTATCCATGATTACTTCGTCCTTTACAAACTTGATAACTTCGGGTATCTGACCCCTTAACTCATTATATCTTTCACTGTTTCCTTAAACCACTGTTGCTTTTCCACTCACTATAGTTCATCATATACTCATTTTACACTTGTCATTTATCGTGCAATGACCTTCAATTCGCAATACTTTAAGCTCTTCACGGCTTACGGTTACACTTTCACCAATTCATCGGTAATAGACGACCACATTACAGTTTATTAGTCTCACTTCATCTCATTTTCATCTTCATCTGTCTTTCTGACCCAATGCCGTTCCCAAACATCTCTAGTTGTTTCCATAATAGGCTCTAATTGTTTTCATGTATCTTCACACTTTCTTTAGCACTTAACTCTTTTCGCTGTCCTCACTGTTTCAACCATACTCAAACATACTAGTCCTTTCCATTACTGTCACTGCTCTTATGATTTCATTGTTTTCTTAGCTTTCACCGAAGCACATCCTTTCTAGTTTCAAGGGCACTTTGTCGTTTCTTATGATTTTGACTCACATTAATTTCTATACTCATATACCTTATTTTTCCTTGTCACGTGTCTTCACCTCTTCTTAGGTACTCACTACTATATTTTTCTCCTTGTGATACGAAACTAACAACCCTCACAACAGTTTATCTCTCCGATTAACCTTTTAAGGTCTTTTAACCACACACAGTCCTGACTCTTTCCATCTAGCAATCATATTCATAATTTGCTTTCACTGTTACTCTTTTCATTAACTGAACCATCTCCACTTTATCAACTCAGTCAGCTCAATTCTATACTCAGACCTCTCACGGTCTAAACACAACACTCATCAATGACCTCCATATCGAGGACTCATGCTTAATATTTTCACCTACTAACTATTTTTAACTTTCATTCCACTTCGATGTTACCACTTAACCTTATGTTCCACTCATTTATACTACTTTCTCATAATCATCATCATTTAATCCTGGATGTCAAACTCAAAACACTATTACTTATAGCTTTACTCACTTCCACTAAACACTTTGGAACGAATCAATTTCCGACCCACTTCACTATTAACTGATGGGCTATTCAAAATGCCATATCTCTCATATACAAGTCCTATTCGCTAGGAATCCTTGACACTCAATTATCAAATCACTTAAAATCAATTCCATTATTTCCAACACTTCTATAATTCCCCACCAATTGGTATATCAGTCTCTCAGAATATTCAAAATTACCACAAACACTCATCCATACCTCATTAGTACTTAATCAAAATATCATCAATCATGGTGCATTTTCCACACACTTTCCACCATAAGTGGCATATGCAATTATATATAACACTTCTCAATCTACTTTACCAGCAAAACCAAGCTATTCACTTTTGGTAATCAATTACAACTATAGTTCCCATCTATGAATACACGTTCACACTTGATTCTATTTCAATTTATCTTTTCCTTAGGGCTCACACTTTACTGTTTTAACCTGCACTAGCCTTCCTAGAAGGACACTTACTCATTCTGTCAACTTTAACTCACTTATCATCCCTTTTTGGTCATAAGACGAGGGTTCCAACCAACTTGCTACCTCACTTAGAGACAAAATTTATTTCCTCAGACTTACTTTACACTTACATTAGTGCTTCACTATCACCCTTCAAAGTTCTTACACACTAAGCCACAACTCTTATATCCAAACCTGACATACTATTGTCCATTTACAAATATATAACCTCGCTTCTTGCGTTAACCATATGGAAAAACTCTCCCAATACAGTGGGTAACAACATTCACAGGTTTAACCCCTCGAGCTCTTGCTGTCCTAAGGGCCCCAGATGCCATGACTCACCGATCAGAGAATCCACCCATATGATCCATGCCGTAAAAATGACTTACTACTAGCTGTCCCTATTCTAAGGCATCCCCCAATTGTTTCTTCTTTGTGCATTTACATAAATTATCTCTACCATACTAACCGTTATACCAATGTGGAACACTTCCTCGTTTCTAATTACTCATATCAAATACTACTAGTCTCCGGGAACTTAACCCGCACCGAGATAGCTATACACTCCTGGCACATAGGCCCCCACTGAGATCTCCCTACTATCAAATCATATTACATGCACCCAGTGCACAAAGAAATTTATACTCATAATACATCTGTATATAACAGCAAACTGGTACACCGTGCACTCCCGATCACACATGAACCCAGTCCATTTGGTGTATGTATCACCTCTGTATATAACATCAAAACTGTTCTGTATTACCACATGGGCTGCCCCCATAATCTTAGTAGTAGTGGTATAACATACACCTGTTACATATAAGTTAATTTATCTTACTCTCTCGTGTCATTCTTCTCACTGGTAGTTTACTTTCGTTTCGGTTACCCCTCTGACCTGGTTTATAACATAATCATGGTTATAATAATCCACATTCTCTTCGTAATTTCGTACACATCTTCTAACTCGTAATTCCTTTTGTCTTGTTACCGTTCAGTCCGTAGTCCATTATCTCTTCCTCGCTTATTCTTCTCACAGATTGTTTACTCTTTTACTTTGACTAATCACTTGCCATGGTTCATAACATAATCCCTAATCCATAATTGCTAAATTTTCTCAAAGTTCTGTACACATCTCAATTTCTCAGTATAAGTTTCACATTTCCCATCACACAGGGATCTTCCAATCATTTTCGTCGAATCACAGATAACTACTTCACCTCAATCCTTGCACTGAATTTATACCTCAGTTCACTAACAGATCTTATCATTTTCATCTTGAATTACACATTAACTCTCTTGCTGACCACAATATTCCACACTCTCTGCACACTTTACACATCAGTTCTTTCATTAACCTCTTACTTTCGCACTTTATTGTCACTTGGTTCCTATACTAATCACTTGATTTCACATTAAGTTTTACCTTCACTCATTCTCTAATCATGCCATCTCAACTTATTGTTATGCAACAATAACTCACAACTTATGCCACCGTTCTAGTCCATTGCCCGTCACGGCTCACATAACATATGCTCAATACTGTAGAGCAACTCATCAATTTTCCTAATCACTTCCACCCTTGGTGGTTGTAAAATATCCCTTTACCTTGAAAATACCTCTACTTTGTCTGTCCCTCCGTATCAAATACCAATATTTTCATAAGCGCACTACTCTTAGTAGTACTTATACATATACCATAAGATCATAATTTCTTTACAATTCTCATTACCTTTGTACAATGACTGTACATCTCAACCATCCTGTTCCTTTATCACTGATACGCCTGCCAATCTGAGTCGACCTCCACTAACTGCAATAGTGTCTTCATGGTACATATATCTTGTGTCATCCATGGCAATTCCTTCACTTTTCCTCATACATATTACACATAATAATATACACATAATTAGCTCACCTCACTTGTGTTTAGCCAACACTATCTCTTTATGGAATTCACTCCCAGATTTCAATATCTCTCACATTACCAATCTACCAGCATCATACTTTCACGTGGTCAAACCTCGTAGGATTACTCATCACATATTCTATTTGTTTCTCTGCTTGGACCATCCCAATTCATTCAAGTGCACCGCACTTGTCCTGATCTCATAACTGCTAATCAAACATGACGTGTTTAACTCACGCATACGAATATTTGTTCCCTTTTCTCAATAACTCTTCAGGTTCAAAACCTCTCGCCTTGATGAAGTCTATTCACCAAGACCACTTGTACATAATTGTCTTACTATACTATACATATACTTGGAATTTCACCAATCTCATAAGCTCGTCTCTGTTATATGTTTATCTTTCATAGTACTGTAAAGTTCGTCTATGCTCATATTGTACATATCATAAATTATACACCACTGTTGCTTATAATACACTTTTCTCCTGACTTTCATCGAAGTCAGATATAATATTTATGTCTGTTCTTTTATTCCTTCTAATATTCATACTTGACTTACTGCCATCCTTTGTCCATGGAGCAGTTAACACTGCAGCCACAACATCAGGCTAAAGACTCACACTCGGTGCTTCAAGGTTACTACGCAGGCTTCTTACGATGACCACAGATGTAACACAAAGGAATGGGTTGATCAGACCCACACTAAGGAATTACATTTACAGTAATCGATAAGAATCTACATACAACTATGTAGCACATAACACATCTATATATATTATCAGAGTTCCCTAACAAAACTGCTCTGATACCATAAAATGTAACAGCCCGTTACGTACCGGTATTGTTAACATTAATTATGATATTAAGCGCAGTTACAATCACAGCAGTTCATTTATAAAAATGAGAGTAAACTTTTTCCGATTATTACGCGAACAGTAAAAGTATAAAAAGCGTAATAATAAAAAGCTGTGACCGTAACTGAAACACTAGCGGAAGACTTTCTTAACTATTTATACACTTTATTTTATTACCTACAAGATACTAAGGGGTTCCCATAAACCCACTTAGTCAATTCCTCACTTTTTTCGTTTTTACCACTTAACAGGATTTGACAAACTGTTTTTCTACGAACACAAAATAAAAATCCAAACTTAAACTCCAGGTTATCTTTTTTCCTTATTCACTTACCTTTCTATCAAGCTATCACACACTCAATTCCGAGCTCGTGAGCTCCGGTTATCGCCGTTTGAAGTTGGACAAACAACATTGCCTACCAACTCCGAAACAGCCTAAAACGTCCAAACTTCACGGAATAAACTGCACCTAACCACAAGGACACTGCCTCTCAAAATTTTACACCATAAACTAGACACCTCAAACTTCGATTTGATATATCGTACGCTTAATTTGACCAAGTAACGAAGCGGGAATTAATTTCCCAACACAGACCCGAATCTGCCCACTGGTACTGGCCAGAACAGGGCAGTGCGTGACAACAGCCCCCATGGGCTGCGCACACCACCAATGAACCTAGGCTTTTGACACAACGTAGGGGACATCTTAAGCTTCAAAATGGCGTATGGCACGTCCCAATCGGACCACTATGGAGAGAGATACGCTCCTCCAAAGTTCACCCAAAAACTGCCAATTCTACAGAAAATTCGCCAGAGTTTCCTTTGTATTTCCAAGAATCCCCAAATTTGCATAACCTGTTTAACACCACTAATACACCTGAAATCCAGCAAAATCCAATGGGTGGCACACACAAGGTCCAACAACGCCTTGGGGCTCTTACAACCCAATCCAATATACACTTAAAACATAAGCAGTTTACTTTTCAATCCTTTATAGTTTTAATAACTAACATTCAATTTCATGCATAAACCATAATGCAGATAATCATAAACCTACAATAGGCCTAAAGCCCTTCCATCATATTACATACATCCATGGTACATTTACAACACTGGATTACATTTACATTTACAACTTTAACTTTAAACTACAAATATTTACATATTACACTTCACTTGCCAAATAAATTCATAAACTAAAATGACATGATAGCTAAACTCTACACCACTGCTCCACTCGTCCTCATGCGGGCTTCTTGCCCGCTGCTCCATATCCACTGGTACACCCTGAAATAATGCCCCGAGACGGGGTGAGATATACGGATATATCTCAGTAACCAAGAGGTTCTGGAGAAAACTCCGCCCAATGGTTCACTTCGATGTATACAAATAGGATAAAAACAACACCACTGTTATAAAACGGGATAAAGCAAGGGATTTAGAGAAAGGGGGAATATATCAGAACAACTACGACATGCGGGATGGTAGCTACCAATACCACGCCATGTCCTCGGCTATACGCCTATGGGTACTACCCCTGGCGTGTTCATAGAACAACCCACCAAGGTACCCCTTCCAACCATATACACCCGAGACAACCTAGTGTGCTCCTATCCGGATAACACACCACGACCCTGGGTCAACTGGAACTCCCTCTCGGAGACCTATCCAGTGGCAGTCCGGAAACACTTGCCCGAAGGCTAAAAATATCTACTGGCCAGAGATCTGGTACATAAGTACCCACTGTGATAATGCACATGCATGCTCATGCTGTTCTACACTACTCATACACACTTCCTACCGTTGCCATCAACTAGCAAGGTGGAACACAAAAAGGGGAACAAGCCCCAGTACCAAGAGGTTACCTTTCTATTTATCCGTCCACTGAGCTCCGCAGAAGCTCCACTCATAGCTTGATACACAGGGAACGCCTCAATCCACTTGATCCAGGACCAAGGGCAATCAACTGTTTCACTGTTCCAAGTTTATATCCACGTACGGCAACCTGTACAACCATGCACAGCCATCAGTTTCAGTCAAAATACGTCAAAACGCGAAAACGTCAGATTTCCTCTCCCCTCCACTAAGGGTTCGGCCTACATAGTGTTATTTTGGGTTTTATTTTTCTAAATTTTCTTTCTCATTTTATTTCACTTACTTAGGTTACCCAAAGGCTAGTTCAATCGCCGTTTTACGGTTTTACGACTTTTTCGCAACGTTTTGCGAATTATTACACTTTAGGCACATTTTGCCACTTTCAACACTTATCATTTTTACATTGATTCTTCCACATGCCAATCACCACACAACCCATCTAATAACTTTTCCATCACACAACACAACACCAAAGTGTTCTAAAACATCAATTTGCTCAATTGTACATAAATGGCCTAATCTTGGTTAGTCGAAACCAAGGATTTCCACTCAATTCCTATGGCCCACAACTCACATAATCACTTCCTAACATCATATAATCACACTACAATTCACTATACCACACATTAACACAAAACTCAAAAATTCCATTTCATGCATCAATTTTTTTCTAAGTTAAAAATCCATTTTTTTCGCTTAAAATTTTCATTGCATTTCTAGCATTAATACATCATTCTAAGACATTATCATCTAATAGACATTTTCCATTTGAGCTCTCTAACACCACATATCACAAAATCCCTCTTTAGGGGCAATTATCACAACTCAAAATTTAACCAATGAAATGTTGAAATAACTTACCCAATTGCACGGTATATGGCTCCACCTAAGCATACTCCACCATTGGAGCATTTGAAATCAACATAATCACCCTTTTTTGCATGAAAACCGAAATATAAATGGTGGTGGATCTCCTCCCACACTCAATTTCAAGACTCAATAGTGGTACCAATGGATTCAGAAGGTGTTTTCCATCAAGATTCAACACAAACTTTGTTGAATTTGGTTGAGTATAGCTTGGTTTATGGAAAGGAAGAAAATTGCACAAAGATGAAGAGGAAAGGGGCTGGTTGCTGTGGGAAGAAGGGAAAAATACGTGAATGAAGAAGGTGAATAGTGCTTAAGAAATGTTTATTTGACTTATAGTGGGTACCGGATCCCACGTGATTTAAAACTCATCCGAATTTCCCTCCGATCATCACTAAAATTCACAATTTAAAAACCTAATGAGAAATTATAATTTTTCATCTTAACAAAATCCTTTAATTTTACTCTTTCAGATAAAAATTTGGAGCTTTCCGGTTGTTCGGAAAAACACTGCTTTAAGGTACAGCGCGCTCCGTTGACAAACTTCCACAAATTGACTTAATTTCCTCAATTATTATCAGAAATCATATTTCCTATTTCTATGGACCATTTAAAATCAATATTCGAAACCTAGAGCTCAAAATTCCACTGGCACGTTTTACGGTGCAATCTGACTGCGGTATTTTTACCCGCGCAAAACACTATTCACTTATTTCTCTGAAACTTGCCTATCCACTCAATTTTTCGTTCTGAATCCATTTCCAGGCTTATTTTTATCATCTGAGACCTCCTGCTCAATTTTTTACCTTCCTAGGGTTGCGTGTTGGCTAATTACCATTTTGCCCTTTCTTTGTATTTTGGCCTAATCTTTGGGATTTTCACTAATCCATCACTTAATTTCTCACTTAATACTTTAATTACTTTATTTAGAATTGTGAGGTGTTATTAATTAAAAATAAAAATCAAAATTAATAATAAAAAGGAAAATAAAATAAAGATTTGATTTGTGATTTAAACTCAAAAATTAATTTGAAAAATTTGTATTAATAAAGGAAATAATTAAATAAATATTCAAGAACTCTAAGGAAAAATGATTTTATTTTTGAAAAATATTCATAGGCCATCATTAATTTCAAACCACGAATAATAACCAAGAAACTTATAGCATTAATCATTAATTTCAAAAATAAAATCCATCTTCTTTTGAGATTTAGAATATTAATTTAATTATTACCTTTATTAATACTGATTTTTCAAATTAATTTCTGAGTTTAAATCACAAATCAAATCTTTATTTATCTTTTTTATATTAAATCACAAATCCAGAACTCAGAGGCTTTTGGGTTTAACCGCTCTTATAATACCATTCTTGCAAATTTAAATTGTGTTTGTAAGAAATAAAATATGTAAAATGAGATGTCATTGCGTAGATCTCGAAATGTTATGTGAAATAAAAAAAGAATTACCTGATTTAGATACCCGAGTCAAAAGTTATGGGAAAATAGGTCATCATTTATTACAAATATAAAATAACACTACTTTCTGCCTTCAAAATTGAGTCTATTAATTTCGCTATATTCAAGAAAAACTATAATAACAATGAAAACACTCTAAAATGTTTCCTATTTAATAAGTTTATAAATTCGAAATTTTAATTCAAATTTTTAATTCTACCACTTCTTGATGCATTGAAATTGGTTAAGTTTATTACTGATATTTATTATTATACCTATAATTTTTTTTGCTTGAGTAATTGTTAACCCTATTAATATCCCACTATTGAGCTTATTTAGTAAAAAAATAAAATTATTTTGTGTATAAATAGTGGTTGGTGATCAAAACCCAGAATTCAAATCAAAAGCCTCATAAAACAAATTAGCTAATTACAAAGTCAAACTAAAGGAGTTATAGATTAAACAAAAAAATATTTAAAATTATAAATAATGTATAGTTGATTAAACAATAATTTAAATTCGAAATTAAAATAAAAAATAAGAAATGACATATCTTCTAAATAGGAAATACAAAGGAAACTCTGGCGAATTTTCTGTAGAATTGGCAGTTTTTGGGTGAACTTTGGGAGAGCGTATCTCTCTCCATAGTGGTCCGATTGGGACGTGCCATATGCCATTTTGAAGCTTAAGATTTCCCCTACATTGTGTCAAAAGCCTAGGTTCATTGGTGGTGTGCGCAGCCCATGGGGGCTGTTGTAACATACTGCCCTGTTCTGCCCTGTTTTTGTTGGCAGATTTGAGGTAGTTTTGAGAAATTAATTCCCGCTTCGTTACTTGGTCAAATTAAGCATACGATATATCAAATCGAAGTTTGAGGTGTCTAGTTTATGGTGTAAAAGTTTGAGAGTCATTGGTCCAATCCGGTCCGGTTCTTATAACACTGGTTTCTTGCAAATTATTTTCTTATTCTTCATTGATGTATCTGGCTCAAATATCGGCTTCATACACAATTTTTTTTTCTTTTTTTAATTTCTTATTTCCCAAAATATCTCTAACCCATTATTGAGCACTCATCATATCGAATCAAATGATGTTTTTTAACCCTTCCTAATCCAATCAAACATTGCAAATCAAATAATCAAACATTAAAGAATAAATGATCAATCAATTAATAATTCAATAAATTACAATTTATCATCTAATATGTATATATATATATATATATATATATATATAATTTTATTGTTAAATTACAAATTATCAAAATTAATTTCCAATAGCACTCATATCGCACGAAATAATTTTATCAAAGGTAAAATATATATTATAATTTGTTATCTACACCAACAAATATACATATATATATATATATATATATATATATATATTATTACTACTAATTTATAGTTTATTATTATTATTATTATTATTAAATTTTATTTTATAGACATTATTATTATTAATATATTATTATTATTATTATAAATTAATATTATTTTTCTGGGATATTACAATCTTGGAGTGCAATAAATTTGCCTTAAGTCCAGTGGCGGACCCAGGAATTTTATCGAGGGGGAGAAAAATAAAAATACCTCTTCATAAATAAAAGTACTTCAAATATAATACAAACCTAATATGCAAAAAATTGAAAGAAATATATTACAGAAATTAAAATCACTTCAGTTGACTCTTACTCTACCTGTTTTCATATTGTTAAACTCATCTATAATTGAATATGTGCTAAAACTCAAAACAAAAGATTTGGTTTGTGATTTAATTAAAAATAAAAATCAAAATTAATAATAAAAAGGAAAATAAAATAAAGATTTGATTTGTGATTTAAACTCAAAAATTAATTTGAAAAATTTGTATTAATAAAGGAAATAATTAAATAAATATTCAAGAACTCTAAGGAAAAATGATTTTATTTTTGAAAAATATTCATAGGCCATCATTAATTTCAAACCACGAATAATAACCAAGAAACTTATAGCATTAATCATTAATTTCAAAAATAAAATCCATTTTCATTTGAGATTTAGAATATTTATTTAATTATTACCTTTATTAATACTGATTTTTCAAATTAATTTCTGAGTTTAAATCACAAATCAAATCTTTATTTATCTTTTTTATATTAAATCACAAATCCAGAACTCAGAGGCTTTTGGGTTTAACCGCTCTTATAATACCATTCTTGCAAATTTAAATTGTGTTTGTAAGAAATAAAATATGTAAAATGAGATGTCATTGCGTAGATCTCGAAATGTTATGTGAAATAAAAAAAAGAATTACCTGATTTAGATACCCGAGTCAAAAGTTATGGGAAAATAGGTCATCATTTATTACAAATATAAAATAACACTACTTTCTGCCTTCAAAATTGAGTCTATTAATTTCGCTATATTCAAGAAAAACTATAATAACAATGAAAACACTCTAAAATGTTTCCTATTTAATAAGTTTATAAATTCGAAATTTTAATTCAAATTTTTAATTCTACCACTTCTTGATGCATTGAAATTGGTTAAGTTTATTACTGATATTTATTATTATACCTATAATTTTTTTTGCTTGAGTAATTGTTAACCCTATTAATATCCCACTATTGAGCTTATTTAGTAAAAAAATAAAATTATTTTGTGTATAAATAGTGGTTGGTGATCAAAACCCAGAATTCAAATCAAAAGCCTCATAAAACAAATTAGCTAATTACAAAGTCAAACTAAAGGAGTTATAGATTAAACAAAAAAATATTTAAAATTATAAATAATGTATAGTTGATTAAACAATAATTTAAATTCGAAATTGAAATAAAAAATAAGAAATGACATATCTTCTAAATAGGAAATACAAAGGAAACTCTGGCGAATTTTCTGTAGAATTGGCAGTTTTTGGGTGAACTTTGGGAGAGCGTATCTCTCTCCATAGTGGTCCGATTGGGACGTGCCATATGCCATTTTGAAGCTTAAGATTTCCCCTACATTGTGTCAAAAGCCTAGGTTCATTGGTGGTGTGCGCAGCCCATGGGGGCTGTTGTAACATACTGCCCTGTTCTGCCCTGTTTTTGTTGGCAGATTTGAGGTAGTTTTGAGAAATTAATTCCCGCTTCGTTACTTGGTCAAATTAAGCATACGATATATCAAATCGAAGTTTGAGGTGTCTAGTTTATGGTGTAAAAGTTTGAGAGTCATTGGTCCAATCCGGTCCGGTTCTTATAACACTGGTTTCTTGCAAATTATTTTCTTATTCTTCATTGATGTATCTGGCTCAAATATCGGCTTCATACACAATTTTTTTTTCTTTTTTTAATTTCTTATTTCCCAAAATATCTCTAACCCATTATTGAGCACTCATCATATCGAATCAAATGATGTTTTTTAACCCTTCCTAATCCAATCAAACATTGCAAATCAAATAATCAAACATTAAAGAATAAATGATCAATCAATTAATAATTCAATAAATTACAATTTATCATCTAATATGTATATATATACATATATATATATATATATATAAAAATGAGAGTAAACTTTTTCCGATTATTACGCGAACAGTAAAAGTATAAAAAGCGTAATAATAAAAAGCTGTGACCGTAACTGAAACACTAGCGGAAGACTTTCTTAACTATTTATACACTTTATTTTATTACCTACAAGATACTAAGGGGTTCCCATAAACCCACTTAGTCAATTCCTCACTTTTTTCGTTTTTATCACTTAACAGGATTTGACAAACTGTTTTTCTACGAACACAAAATAAAAATCCAAACTTAAACTCCAGGTTATCTTTTTTCCTTATTCACTTACCTTTCTATCAAGCTATCACACACTCAATTCCGAGCTCGTGAGCTCCGGTTATCGCCGTTTGAAGTTGGACAAACAACATTGCCTACCAACTCCGAAACAGCCTAAAACGTCCAAACTTCACGGAATAAACAGCACCTAACCACAAGGACACTGCCTCTCAAAATTTTACACCATAAACTAGACACCTCAAACTTCGATTTGATATATCGTACGCTTAATTTGACCAAGTAACGAAGCGGGAATTAATTTCCCAACACAGACCCGAATCTGCCCACTGGTACTGGCCAGAACAGGGCAGTGCGTGACAACAGCCCCCATGGGCTGCGCACACCACCAATGAACCTAGGCTTTTGACACAACGTAGGGGACATCTTAAGCTTCAAAATGGCGTATGGCACGTCCCAATCGGACCACTATGGAGAGAGATACGCTCCTCCAAAGTTCACCCAAAAACTGCCAATTCTACAGAAAATTCGCCAGAGTTTCCTTTGTATTTCCAAGAATCCCCAAATTTGCATAACCTGTTTAACACCACTAATACACCTGAAATCCAGCAAAATCCAATGGGTGGCACACACAAGGTCCAACAACGCCTTGGGGCTCTTACAACCCAATCCAATATACACTTAAAACATAAGCAGTTTACTTTTCAATCCTTTATAGTTTTAATAACTAACATTCAATTTCATGCATAAACCATAATGCAGATAATCATAAACCTACAATAGGCCTAAAGCCCTTCCATCATATTACATACATCCATGGTACATTTACAACACTGGATTACATTTACATTTACAACTTTAACTTTAAACTACAAATATTTACATATTACACTTCACTTGCCAAATAAATTCATAAACTAAAATGACATGATAGCTAAACTCTACACCACTGCTCCACTCGTCCTCATGCGGGCTTCTTGCCCGCTGCTCCATATCCACTGGTACACCCTGAAATAATGCCCCGAGACGGGGTGAGATATACGGATATATCTCAGTAACCAAGAGGTTCTGGAGAAAACTCCGCCCAATGGTTCACTTCGATGTATACAAATAGGATAAAAACAACACCACTGTTATAAAACGGGATAAAGCAAGGGATTTAGAGAAAGGGGGAATATATCAGAACAACTACGACATGCGGGATGGTAGCTACCAATACCACGCCATGTCCTCGGCTATACGCCTATGGGTACTACCCCTGGCGTGTTCATAGAACAACCCACCAAGGTACCCCTTCCAACCATATACACCCGAGACAACCTAGTGTGCTCCTATCCGGATAACACACCACGACCCTGGGTCAACTGGAACTCCCTCTCGGAGACCTATCCAGTGGCAGTCCGGAAACACTTGCCCGAAGGCTAAAAATATCTACTGGCCAGAGATCTGGTACATAAGTACCCACTGTGATAATGCACATGCATGCTCATGCTGTTCTACACTACTCATACACACTTCCTACCGTTGCCATCAACTAGCAAGGTGGAACACAAAAAGGGGAACAAGCCCCAGTACCAAGAGGTTACCTTTCTATTTATCCGTCCACTGAGCTCCGCAGAAGCTCCACTCATAGCTTGATACACAGGGAACGCCTCAATCCACTTGATCCAGGACCAAGGGCAATCAACTGTTTCACTGTTCCAAGTTTATATCCACGTACGGCAACCTGTACAACCATGCACAGCCATCAGTTTCAGTCAAAATACGTCAAAACGCGAAAACGTCAGATTTCCTCTCCCCTCCACTAAGGGTTCGGCCTACATAGTGTTATTTTGGGTTTTATTTTTCTAAATTTTCTTTCTCATTTTATTTCACTTACTTAGGTTACCCAAAGGCTAGTTCAATCGCCGTTTTACGGTTTTACGACTTTTTCGCAACGTTTTGCGAATTATTACACTTTAGGCACATTTTGCCACTTTCAACACTTATCATTTTTACATTGATTCTTCCACATGCCAATCACCACACAACCCATCTAATAACTTTTCCATCACACAACACAACACCAAAGTGTTCTAAAACATCAATTTGCTCAATTGTACATAAATGGCCTAATCTTGGTTAGTCGAAACCAAGGATTTCCACTCAATTCCTATGGCCCACAACTCACATAATCACTTCCTAACATCATATAATCACACTACAATTCACTATACCACACATTAACACAAAACTCAAAAATTCCATTTCATGCATCAATTTTTTTCTAAGTTAAAAATCCATTTTTTTCGCTTAAAATTTTCATTGCATTTCTAGCATTAATACATCATTCTAAGACATTATCATCTAATAGACATTTTCCATTTGAGCTCTCTAACACCACATATCACAAAATCCCTCTTTAGGGGCAATTATCACAACTCAAAATTTAACCAATGAAATGTTGAAATAACTTACCCAATTGCACGGTATATGGCTCCACCTAAGCATACTCCACCATTGGAGCATTTGAAATCAACATAATCACCCTTTTTTGCATGAAAACCGAAATATAAATGGTGGTGGATCTCCTCCCACACTCAATTTCAAGACTCAATAGTGGTACCAATGGATTCAGAAGGTGTTTTCCATCAAGATTCAACACAAACTTTGTTGAATTTGGTTGAGTATAGCTTGGTTTATGGAAAGGAAGAAAATTGCACAAAGATGAAGAGGAAAGGGGCTGGTTGCTGTGGGAAGAAGGGAAAAATACGTGAATGAAGAAGGTGAATAGTGCTTAAGAAATGTTTATTTGACTTATAGTGGGTACCGGATCCCACGTGATTTAAAACTCATCCGAATTTCCCTCCGATCATCACTAAAATTCACAATTTAAAAACCTAATGAGAAATTATAATTTTTCATCTTAACAAAATCCTTTAATTTTACTCTTTCAGATAAAAATTTGGAGCTTTCCGGTTGTTCGGAAAAACACTGCTTTAAGGTACAGCGCGCTCCGTTGACAAACTTCCACAAATTGACTTAATTTCCTCAATTATTATCAGAAATCATATTTCCTATTTCTATGGACCATTTAAAATCAATATTCGAAACCTAGAGCTCAAAATTCCACTGGCACGTTTTACGGTGCAATCTGACTGCGGTATTTTTACCCGCGAAAAACACTATTCACTGATTTTTCTGAAACTTGCCTATCCACTCAATTTTTCGTTCTGAATCCATTTCCAGGCTTATTTTTATCATCTGAGACCTCCTGCTCAATTTTTTACCTTCCTAGGGTTGCGTGTTGGCTAATTACCATTTTGCCCTTTCTTTGTATTTTGGCCTAATCTTTGGGATTTTCACTAATCCATCACTTAATTTCTCACTTAATACTTTAATTACTTTATTTAGAATTGTGAGGTGTTATAATCACCCCACCTTTTAGAATTTTGTCCGCAAAATTACATCTTAACGGTCCCGTAACACGGGGTGTACTCGAAAATCTCATTTCTGCGGTATCCATGATTACTTCGTCCTTTACAAACTTGATAACTTCGGGTATCTGACCCCTTAACTCATTATATCTTTCACTGTTTCCTTAAACCACTGTTGCTTTTCCACTCACTATAGTTCATCATATACTCATTTTACACTTGTCATTTATCGTGCAATGACCTTCAATTCGCAATACTTTAAGCTCTTCACGGCTTACGGTTACACTTTCACCAATTCATCGGTAATAGACGACCACATTACAGTTTATTTGTCTCACTTCATCTCATTTTCATCTTCATCTGTCTTTCTGACCCAATGCCGTTCCCAAACATCTCTAGTTGTTTCCATAATAGGCTCTAATTGTTTTCATGTATCTTCACACTTTCTTTAGCACTTAACTCTTTTCGCTGTCCTCACTGTTTCAACCATACTCAAACATACTAGTCCTTTCCATTACTGTCACTGCTCTTATGATTTCATTGTTTTCTTAGCTTTCACCGAAGCACATCCTTTCTAGTTTCAAGGGCACTTTGTCGTTTCTTATGATTTTGACTCACATTAATTTCTATACTCATATACCTTATTTTTCCTTGTCACGTGTCTTCACCTCTTCTTAGGTACTCACTACTATATTTTTCTCCTTGTGATACGAAACTAACAACCCTCACAACAGTTTATCTCTCCGATTAACCTTTTAAGGTCTTTTAACCACACACAGTCCTGACTCTTTCCATCTAGCAATCATATTCATAATTTGCTTTCACTGTTACTCTTTTCATTAACTGAACCATCTCCACTTTATCAACTCAGTCAGCTCAATTCTATACTCAGACCTCTCACGGTCTAAACACAACACTCATCAATGACCTCCATATCGAGGACTCATGCTTAATATTTTCACCTACTAACTATTTTCAACTTTCATTCCACTTCGATGTTACCACTTAACCTTATGTTCCACTCATTTATACTACTTTCTCATAATCATCATTATTTAATCCTAGATGTCAAACTCAAAACACTATTACTTATAGCTTTACTCACTTCCACTAAACACTTTGGAACGAATCAATTTCCGACCCACTTCACTATTAACTGATGGGCTATTCAAAATGCCATATCTCTCATATACAAGTCCTATTCGCTAGGAATCCTTGACACTCAATTATCAAATCACTTAAAATCAATTCCATTATTGCCAACACTTCTATAATTCCCCACCAATTGGTATATCAGTCTCTCAGAATATTCAAAATTACCACAAACACTCATCCATACCTCATTAGTACTTAATCAAAATATCATCAATCATGGTGCATTTTCCACACACTTTCCACCATAAGTGGCATATGCAATTATATATAACACTTCTCAATCTACTTTACCAGCAAAACCAAGCTATTCACTTTTGGTAATCAATTACAACTATAGTTCCCATCTATGAATACACGTTCGCACTTGATTCTATTTCAATTTATCTTTTCCTTAGGGCTCACACTTTACTGTTTTAACCTGAAATCGTGATCATCACTAGCCTTCCTAGAAGGACACTTACTCATTCTGTCAACTTTAACTCACTTATCATCCCTTTTTGGTCATAAGACGAGGGTTCCAACCAACTTGCTACCTCACTTAGAGACAAAATTTATTTCCTCAGACTTACTTTACACTTACATTAGTGCTTCACTATCACCCTTCAAAGTTCTTACACATTAAGCCACAACTCTTATATCCAAACCTGACATACTATTGTCCATTTACAAATATATAACCTCGCTTCTTGCGTTAACCATATGGAAAAACTCTCCCAATACAGTGGGTAACAACATTCACAGGTTTAACCCCTCGAGCTCTTGCTGTCCTAAGGGCCCCAGATGCCATGACTCACCGATCAGAGAATCCACCCATATGATCCATGCCGTAAAAACGACTTACTACTAGCTGTCCCTATTCTAAGGCATCCCCCAAATGTTTCTTCTTTGTGCATTTACATAAATTATCTCTACCATACTAACCGTTATACCAATGTGGAACACTTCCTCGTTTCTAATTACTCATATCAAATACTACTAGTCTCCGGGAACTTAACCCGCACCGAGATAGCTATACACTCCTGGCACATAGGCCCCCACTGAGATCTCCCTACTATCAAATCATATTACATGCACCCAGTGCACAAAGAAATTTATACTCATAATACATCTGTATATAACAGCAAACTGGTACACCGTGCACTCCCGATCACACATGAACCCAGTCCATTTGGTGTCTATATCATCTCTGTATATAACATCAAAACTGTTCTGTATTACCACATGGGCTGCCCCCATAATCTTAGTAGTAGTGGTATAACATACACCTGTTACATATAAGTTAATTTATCTTACTCTCTCGTGTCATTCTTCTCACTGGTAGTTTACTTTCGTTTCGGTTACCCCTCTGACCTGGTTTATAACATAATCATGGTTATAATAATCCACATTCTCTTCGTAATTTCGTACACATCTTCTAACTCGTAATTCCTTTTGTCTTGTTACCGTTCAGTCCGTAGTCCATTATCTCTTCCTCGCTTATTCTTCTCACAGATTGTTTACTCTTTTACTTTGACTAATCACTTGCCATGGTTCATAACATAATCCCTAATCCATAATTGCTAAATTTTCTCAAAGTCCTGTACACATCTCAATTTCTCAGTATAAGTTTCACATTTCCCATCACACAGGGATCTTCCAATCATTTTCGTCGAATCACAGATAACTACTTCACCTCAATCCTTGCACTGAATTTATACCTCAGTTCACTAACAGATCTTATCATTTTCATCTTGAATTACACATTAACTCTCTTGCTGACCACAATATTCCACACTCTCTGCACACTTTACACATCAGTTCTTTCATTAACCTCTTACTTTCGCACTTTATTGTCACTTGGTTCCTATACTAATCACTTGATTTCACATTAAGTTTTACCTTCACTCATTCTCTAATCATGCCATCTCAACTTATTGTTATGCAACAATAACTCACAACTTATGCCACCGTTCTAGTCCATTGCCCGTCACGGCTCACATAACATATGCTCAATACTGTAGAGCAACTCATCAATTTTCCTAATCACTTCCACCCTTGGTGGTTGTAAAATATCCCTTTACCTTGAAAATACCTCTACTTTGTTTGTCCCTCCGTATCAAATACCAATATTTTCATAAGCGCACTACTCTTAGTAGTACTTATACATATACCATAAGATCATAATTTCTTTACAATTCTCATTACCTTTGTACAATGACTGTACATCTCAACCATCCTGTTCCTTTATCACTGATACGCCTGCCAATCTGAGTCGACCTCCACTAACTGCAATAGTGTCTTCATGGTACATAGATCTTGTGTCATCCATGGCAATTCCTTCACTTTTCCTCATACATATTACACATAATAATATACACATAATTAGCTCACCTCACTTGTGTTTAGCCAACACTATCTCTTTATAGAATTCACTCCCAGATTTCAATATCTCTCACATTACCAATCTACCAGCATCATACTTTCACGTGGTCAAACCTCGTAGGATTACTCATCACATATTCTATTTGTTTCTCTGCTTGGACCATCCCAATTCATTCAAGTGCACCGCACTTGTCCTGATCTCATAACTGCTAATCAAACATGACGTGTTTAACTCACGCATACGAATATTTGTTCCCTTTTCTCAATAACTCTTCAGGTTCAAAACCTCTCGCCTTGATGAAGTCTATTCACCAAGACCACTTGTACATAATTGTCTTACTAAACTACACACATACTTGGAATTTCACCAATCTCATAAGCTCGTCTCTGTTATATGTTTATCTTTCATAGTATTGTAAAGTTCGTCTATGCTCATATTGTACATATCATAAATTATACACCACTGTCGCTTATAATACACTTTTCTCCTGACTTTCATCGAAGTCAGATATAATATTTATGTCTGTTCTTTTATTCCTTCTAATATTCATACTTGACTTACTACCATCCTTTGTCCATGGAGCAGTTAACACTGCAGCCACAACATCAGGCTAAAGACTCACACTCGGTGCTTCAAGGTTACTACGCAGGCTTCTTACGATGACCACAGATGTAACACAAAGGAATGGGTTGATCAGACCCACACTAAGGAATTACATTTACAGTAATCGATAAGAATCTACATACAACTATGTAGCACATAACACATTTATATATATTATCAGAGTTCCCTAACAAAACGGCTCTGATACCATAAAATGTAACAGCCCGTTACGTACCGGAATTGTTAACATTAATTATGATATTAAGCGCAGTTACAATCACAGCAGTTCATTTATAAAAATGAGAGTAAACTTTTTCCGATTATTACGCGAACAGTAAAAGTATAAAAAGCGTAATAATAAAAGCTGTGACCGTAACTGAAACACTAGCGGAAGACTTTCTTAACTATTTATACACTTTATTTTATTACCTACAAGATACTAAGGGGTTCCCATAAACCCACTTAGTCAATTCCTCACTTTTTTCGTTTTTACCACTTAACAGGATTTGCCAAACTGTTTTTCTACGAACACAAAATAAAAATCCAAACTTAAACTCCAGGTTATCTTTTTTCTTTATTCACTTACCTTTCTATCAACCTATCACACACTCAATTCCGAGCTCGTGAGCTCCGGTTATCGTCGTTTGAAGTTGGACAAACAACATTGCCTACCAACTCCGAAACAGCCTAAAACGTCCAAACTTCACGGAATAAACTGCACCTAACCACAAGGTGTAACAGCCCGTTGTACACCGGTATTGTTAACATTGATTATGATATTAAGCGCAGTTACAATCACAGTGATTAGGTTAATTAAATTACGGGCAAATTTTTCTTTTAACATAATTCCTTTTCTTACATAAACACTTTCTCCGTAATCAATTGAAACCACACTATAATTGTAAATGCCATTTGCGGAATCATACATTTTCTAACATCATAAGTCTTTCTTTTTATTCATTTCATTTAAACTCACCATCTTACTCTCTCCTTTTACCAAGTTATAGTCCTATACGTTGTCTACGCGAGGTTTCAAACCACATATCATTTGGAGTTCTACCCATCAAGTTATACCCCTTTCTTTTAGTCTAGAAAAACCTGAATTTTCAAAATTTACACTGTGGTAATCGATTACCAGAGGGTGGTAATCGATTACCACCTGTCAAAAATGAGGCAGTAGCCAATTTTCTGAATCCTCTGTTCTGGTAATCGATTACCAACTCTGGGTAATCGATTACCACACATGGTAATCGATTACCAAAGACCAGTAATCGATTACCAGTGCAGACAGTAACCAATTTTTCGTCCCCTGTTGCATGGTAATCGATTACCATGCTTGGGTAATCGATTACTATGCAGCAAAATGACAGATTACAGCAGTTTGGAGCCCCAAAAAGGGTGTGTAATCCATCCCTAACCCCTTGGTACTCCACATAACACATAATCATGTCCTAATGTAGGCTCTAGGCCCTTCCATCATGCATTTTCCTTAAGTTTAACATCAATTACATCATTCTCATATAATGGCCATTTACATGTACATATGGACCATTTTTTTACAACAATACTCATCAAGGCTTCAAGGCTATGAATGTGGCAATGGACAAGTCCCATGCTCACTCAAAATATACAGTTATCCAAGCCATGAACAATAAAACATAACAAGACTTAGCATATGACCATGAACACTAACAAAAGCATGGAAAATAACATCATGCAATATGTTCATGACCTAAGTCTCAAAATACTAATGGTATGCTATGTGCACTCCATAAACTCCTCCAAAAAGCCATGCAATCCAATGCACCGCATGCCAATCCAACGTCCACTATACGGGCTTCTTGCCCGAAGCTCCTCCCGGCTCATAGTGACCTGAAATGTGGTCCCCCAAACACGGGGTGAGATATACGGATATATCTCAGTAAACCAATGGAGCTAGAGGCTCTCTCCACTCCATGGCTCACTAAAATGTATCAAAATGACATAATATGGCATGCAAGTAAAACAATATCACCATCCTCCTGGAGACACCCAAGAACATCCACTCATGGATACGTGTTCAAGGACTCCATCATATAACTCCCGAGACAGTCCTGGCGCCTCTCCCATGGTTGAGAAGACTCCATGGCAATACCCAACCGGAACTCCTCATGAGCCCTATCCGGCGGACGTCCCACGTTTGGATCATCCTGGCGCCGCTCCCAGAGTCGACTCCACGGCAATACCCGACTGGCATTCTCACAAGGATGAATCCAGCGGATGACCAAACTCCACTTGTCAACTGATCAGCGACCACACACAATTTTCACACAATACAAGCAATATGCATACAAGCACACAAACACATCATGTCATCACTACATAATCCAACCACAACCTTCCTCTAGGTGTGGTGGAGCTCACTAGGGATTAAACCCAAGTTCCAAGAGTTTACCTTAGCACGAGCAACACCGTTCCAAACGTATGCTCCAATTCAACTTTTCTCAAATCCAACCGTGTGAGGCACCCTACAACAATCATTAAATCCAATTTACTCAAAAACTCGTTTTTCATCAAAATTCCTCAAATTTTGCCTAAGTTACAAATCCATATTTTTCACCAAAAATTAACATAGCATTTCTAGCTTACAAACATGATTCTAAGGCCTTTTCATCTAATAGCATTTTTGCATTTGGGCTCTCTATCATCACACATCTAAAATCAAAGCTTTGAACACATATTCATAGATCTATGGAATCAACTATAAAGAGACCACAAATATACTTACAATGAGTAGTATGATCACCACCAAGGCTTCACTAAACCATTTGAAGCTCAAAACTCCAAGAAATCTCCAAGAACACTAATGGGTCGAATCTGAGTTTGCCAAAAACGTGGCCAAAGAGGTGGATTCAAGGCTTCTAGATGCTACCAATGGCTTTGGAAGGTCGTTTACGATAGATTTCAACACCAAAACCAAGCGATTCGGTGGAGAAACGAAGAAATGGGAAGAAAATGGAGAAATGGTGAAAATGGTGACTTTCCTCACTGTTGGTGCGCACGGGAATGAGAGGAAGGAAAGAAGGAAAAGAAGAAGAAAAGGGAGGTGGGCCAAGTGACTTCGGTCACACGGGTCCCACACGCGATCTAACTTTCACTCCGATAAAAATTCCGATCACCAATCCTTAATCTAAATATTTTTCCAGTCCATGACATATTTTTATTTCTCCAAAATATTGATAAAAATTTCACACCTATTGGTACACTCACAACTCAGTATTTTAACACTTAAAAATCACTATTCATCGATTTTTCTCAAATTTGCCTATTTACTCAATTTTTCGCCCTGATTCCATTTCCAACCTTACTTTTGTCATTTGAAATCTCTAACTCAGTATTTAAGCCTCCTAACACACGGTTGGCAAATTACAATTTTGCCCTTTTTGCCCCTTTTGGCCATAATACTTGGATTTTCACTAATCCATCAACTTTCATTTCTCAAAATATCATTAAAATACACATTTAAATATTTGAGGTGTTATATTCACCCCACCTTTTTGAAATTTTGTCCGCAAAATTAAATCATACCTGCTCACTAACTCAGGATACAGCCGGAGAATCTCGTCCTCCCGCTCCCAAGTAGCTTCCTCAGGTGTGCGGCCTTCCCACTGAATCTTCAGCATGGGAATCACTTTACTTCTCAATCGCTTTTCACTGCGATCCAATACAGCAATAGGACCAATGGGAGTCTTCAAGTTCTCCCTGATTTCGATATTATCCGGCATCACCACATGTGACTCATCCGGAACATAACGTCGCAACTGCGACACATGAAACACATCATGTAAATTAGACAACTGTGGGGGTAAGGCAAGCTGATAGGCCACCAATCCTACTCTTTTCATAATCTGATATGGCCCAATGAACCGTGGACTCAGCTTCCTCACACCCAACGCACGGCCAACACCTGTGACCGGCGACAAACGTACAAATACATGGTCACCTTCCTCAAATTCCAGCGGTCTATGCTTATTGTCATAATAGCTTTTCTGCCGATTCTGTGCCTGTTTCAATTTCTCTCTGATCATTTCAATTTGCACTGTCGTTTCCTGCACAAAATCCGGACCAAATCTCTCTTTATCACCTACCTCAGTCCAACAAGTGGGCGTACGACACCTCCTGCCATACAAAACCTCATATGGTGCCATACCCAGACTGGAATGAAAACTGTTGTTATAAGAAAACTCCACCAATGGCAAGTACCTATCCCAGGCATTACCCTGTTCCAGTGTGCAAGCTCTCAGCATATCCTCAAGTGTCTGTATGGTCCTCTCAGTCTGACCATCAGTCTGCGGGTGATAAGCAGTGCTCAGCCGAAGCTGAGTGCCAAAAGCCTGTTGCAAAGCTCCCCAAAATCGTGAAGTAAACTTCGGGTCCCGATCACTCACAATGCTAATCGGTATCCCATGGAGCCTAACAATCTCCTTCACATACAATGTAGCCAACTTCTCGGTGGTGTAATCTACTCGCACCGGTAGAAAATGTGCAGACTTCGTAAGTCGGTCCACAATAACCCAAATCGAATCATAACCAGCTTGAGTTCTCGGCAATCCAACAACAAAATCCATAGAAATACTTTCCCATTTCCATTCGGGTATATCCAGCGGCTGAAGTAATCCCGCAGGTTTCTGATGCTCTATTTTCACTTTCTGGCAAACCAAGCACTTAGACACGTACTCGGCAACATCCCTTTTCATACCAGGCCACCAGAACTTAACTTTCAAATCTTGGTACATCTTTGTGGCACCTGGGTGGATAGAATATTGACCCTTATGGGCCTCAGTCATAACTTCCTCTGCAAGTTCCTTGGGCACAACAATCCTGCCCTGATATAATAGTAGTCCTTGTTCATTCACAGATATGCCACTCTGGCCTTTCAAATACTTTATACTCTCATTGTGAATCTGAGTTTCTTTAATCTTCTCGTGCAGCTCGTTCTCAATCCGTGTCAACTCCATATCACACATTCTCCCTGCAAAGAAATCCGTTATTTTCATATCACGGAATTGCTCAATCACTTCATTGTCCCACATCATCATATGAGATAAGTTAACAGACTTCCTACTCAATGCATCTGCCACAACATTAGCTTTTCCCGGGTGGTATTTCAACTCAAAGTCATAATCTTTTAAAAATTCAACCCATCTACGCTGTCTCATATTCAGCTCTTTCTGATCAAATAAATATTTCAAGCTTTTATGGTCGCTGAACACAGCAAATTTCATCCCATACAGAAAATGCCTCCAAATTTTCAAGGCAAACACAATAGCAGCCAATTCTAAGTCATGCGTCGGATAATTTTCTTCATGCGGCCTCAACTGCCTAGACGCATATGCAATAACTTTTCCTTCCTGCATCAGCACGCTCCCTAAACCTTTCTTAGAAGCGTCACAATATAATACAAACTCACCCTCCGGATCAGGTAGAGTCAATACCGGAGCAGTGGTCAATTTCTCTTTCAGTAGAAGAAAACAGTCCTCACATTCCTGGGTCCACACAAAAGGAGCATCCTTTCGTGTCAATCGGGTCAACGGTAGAACCATTGCAGAAAATCCCTGTATAAATCGGCGATAATAGCCAGCAAGCCCCAGAAAACTTCTAATTTCAGTCACAGTCTTAGGTCTTTCCCAGTCACTTACCGCTTCAATCTTGCTTGGATCCACTGCAACACCACTTGCAGAAATAACGTGACCCAAAAATTGCACCTCAGACAACCAGAATTCACACTTAGACGGTTTAGCATACAGTTTCTTGTCTTTCAACACCTGCAACACAGTCCTCAAATGGTCCATGTGCTCCTCTTTACTCTTAGAATAGATCAAAATGTCATCAATGAACACAATTACAAACTGGTCCAAATACGGTTTAAAAATGCGGTTCATATAATCCATGAACACCGCCGGGGCATTAGTAAGCCCGAAAGGAATCACTTGATATTCAAAATGTCCATATCTGGATCGGAAAGCTGTTTTTGGCACATCCTCCGGTTTAATCCGAATCTGGTGATATCCGGACCGGAGATCAATCTTTGAAAATACACAGGCACCCCTCAACTGATCTAATAAATCATCAATACGCGGTAATGGGTACCGGTTCTTAATAGTCACTTTATTCAGCTGTCGGTAGTCAGTGCACAATCTCATGCTACCATCCTTTTTCTTCACAAATATCACCGGTGCTCCCCACGGAGACACACTCGGCCTAATAAAATTCTTCGCAGACAGTTCTTCAATATGTTTCTTCAATTCAGCCAACTCAAGTGGCGACATCCGATATGGAGCCAAGGAGATCGGCCCCACACCAGGCAATAGATCAATCGAGAATTCAATTTCTCTCTCAGGTGGGAATTCCGGTATCTCATCCGGAAATACGTCCTCAAACTCATTTACAACTGGAATAGCAGAAATCTCCTCCTTTTTATCACCCACCAATCCGCCCAACAAGACATAACCCAAATCTCCAGCCTTCAAGGCTTTCACAGTTTGACTTACAGACAAATACAGAGACGGACAAACAGACGGCCTCTCGTGAGATAGCAACAACCTCTTCCCGCAGCAATCAATCATTGCGCAGTTCCGAGACAACCAATCCATCCCCAAAATTAAATTAACAGAGGCCAGGGGTAAGATAATTAAATCAATGGTGTAACCCCTGCCTAAATAAGTGAACCTCACATCTTCACAAATCCAAGATGACTCACTAACCTCTCCTGTAGCAGTAGTAATACGCATCGGAGGAACCATCCGTGTTACCTTTAAGTCCAGCGCCTTAGCCACATAGTCCGCCACAAATGAATGTGTTGCTCCCGAGTCAAACAATACAGATAAATCAACATTAGATAGAAAAATTATGCCTTTAACCAAGTTCGGAGCCTTTTCAGTACGCTGCGCATTAGTAGTATAAACTCGTCCCACAGTAGGAACAACAGCAATAGGAGCAGCAGTAGTAGTAGTAGCTGGCGGCAAGGCCTGCAGATTCGCAGCCTGCCCCGAAGGAGATGTACAACTTCTAGCAAAGTGGCCACTCTGACCACATCTAAAACAGTTTGACGTACCAGCACCACATACACCTCTGTGGTATTTCCCACACTTCCCACATTGTGGGGTAAAATATCTGTTCGAAGCACCACCACCACCATCATTTCCACCCCTCTTGAACTGACCAGGAGGCTGCCTTACATGCAACCCCCTACCTCTATTGTTATTATTGAAACCTCCTCTATTATTATTAAATCCTCCCCTGTTAGTATTACCAGAAGGACCAGGTGTCCTCTTAACATCTTGCTCTTTTCCCGAATCAGATTTCGGATACCTCCCATAAACAGTCTCGACCCTTTTGCACTGGGTCACCAAATCAGCAAAGTTTCTCACTGCGGTATTTGACATCCTCTTAGCAATCTTCTCACTCAGCCCTCTTTGAAATTTAGCTGACAAGAATTCCGGAGTAGGTAGAGTACCTCCATAGTTAGCAAACTTGACAAGTTCATTAAATCTCGCCACATAGGCATCAACAGTCATCACTCCCTGTACCAGATTATCGAATTCACCTTGCTTAGCCTCCCGAACATCGCGGGGAAAATATTCTTCATGGAATAATCCTTCAAACATAGTCCAAGTAAGGACCTCACCCTGAATAATAAATGGGCGAGACACATTGTCCCACCACTCTTGGGCATCGCCCTCCAGCATATAAACAGAATACAATAACTTCTGAGGATCTTGGCATCTCATAACTTGAAAAATCTTGTCCATACCCCTCAACCAAGCAGTGACCTCCTTTGGGTCCCTTGACCCCATAAATGCGGGTGGCTTATGTTTCCTAAAAGATATGAGCCTACGCTCATCGTCAGCATTATCAAGCACCTGCCCAGCAGCCCCAGTAGATTGGGCAACAGATGACGGATCAGGAACATAACTAGGATCCGTAGTAGTATGATGACTAGCCTCACCAGTGTGGTGACTAGCCCCACTCTCCCCCTGTTGAGGAGTAACAGATGGCGTCGGTGAAGGAGTCACCGTAGCCGTATGCGGAGGTGTATCTTCCCTCCTAGGACGACCTCTATCCGCCCTCAACTCAGCCATAAAGGCCTGCATCATATCCTGATTTGCTTTCATCAGGTTCTCAGTCATATTTCTATTTGCAGCCGTTTCCGCCTGCAGAGCATTCAGTGCTGCAGTGACCGGATCCGGTGGCAAAGGACCTGCACCACGTGCCCCACGGCGACCTCGTGCCCTACTCATGATATCTGTACATGTAACACAAAGGAATGAGTTGATCAGACCCACACTGAGGAATCACATATACATTAATCATAAATAGTTCACAGATAGCTATGACACACAAGATACAACACACACACAATCAGAGTTCCCTAAACAAAACTGCTCTGATACCATAAAATGTAACAGCCCGTTGTACACCGGTATTGTTAACATTGATTATGATATTAAGCGCAGTTACAATCACAGTGATTAGGTTAATTAAATTACGGGCAAATTTTTCTTTTAACATAATTCCTTTTCTTACATAAACACTTTCTCCGTAATCAATTGAAACCACACTATAATTGTAAATGCCATTTGCGGAATCATACATTTTCTAACATCATAAGTCTTTCTTTTTATTCATTTCATTTAAACTCACCATCTTACTCTCTCCTTTTACCAAGTTATAGTCCTATACGTTGTCTACGCGAGGTTTCAAACCACATATCATTTGGAGTTCTACCCATCAAGTTATACCCCTTTCTTTTAGTCTAGAAAAACCTGAATTTTCAAAATTTACACTGTGGTAATCGATTACCAGAGGGTGGTAATCGATTACCACCTGTCAAAAATGAGGCAGTAGCCAATTTTCTGAATCCTCTGTTCTGGTAATCGATTACCAACTCTGGGTAATCGATTACCACACATGGTAATCGATTACCAAAGACCAGTAATCGATTACCAGTGCAGACAGTAACCAATTTTTCGTCCCCTGTTGCATGGTAATCGATTACCATGCTTGGGTAATCGATTACTATGCAGCAAAATGACAGATTACAGCAGTTTGGAGCCCCAAAAAGGGTGTGTAATCCATCCCTAACCCCTTGGTACTCCACATAACACATAATCATGTCCTAATGTTGGCTCTAGGCCCTTCCATCATGCATTTTCCTTAAGTTTAACATCAATTACATCATTCTCATATAATGGCCATTTACATGTACATATGGACCATTTTTTTACAACAATACTCATCAAGGCTTCAAGGCTATGAATGTGGCAATGGACAAGTCCCATGCTCACTCAAAATATACAGTTATCCAAGCCATGAACAATAAAACATAACAAGACTTAGCATATGACCATGAACACTAACAAAAGCATGGAAAATAACATCATGCAATATGTTCATGACCTAAGTCTCAAAATACTAATGGTATGCTATGTGCACTCCATAAACTCCTCCAAAAAGCCATGCAATCCAATGCACCGCATGCCAATCCAACGTCCACTATACGGGCTTCTTGCCCGAAGCTCCTCCCGGCTCATAGTGACCTGAAATGTGGTCCCCCAAACACGGGGTGAGATATACGGATATATCTCAGTAAACCAATGGAGCTAGAGGCTCTCTCCACTCCATGGCTCACTAAAATGTATCAAAATGACATAATATGGCATGCAAGTAAAACAATATCACCATCCTCCTGGAGACACCCAAGAACATCCACTCATGGATACGTGTTCAAGGACTCCATCATATAACTCCCGAGACAGTCCTGGCGCCTCTCCCATGGTTGAGAAGACTCCATGGCAATACCCAACCGGAACTCCTCATGAGCCCTATCCGGCGGACGTCCCACGTTTGGATCATCCTGGCGCCGCTCCCAGAGTCGACTCCACGGCAATACCCGACTGGCATTCTCACAAGGATGAATCCAGCGGATGACCAAACTCCACTTGTCAACTGATCAGCGACCACACACAATTTTCACACAATACAAGCAATATGCATACAAGCACACAAACACATCATGTCATCACTACATAATCCAACCACAACCTTCCTCTAGGTGTGGTGGAGCTCACTAGGGATTAAACCCAAGTTCCAAGAGTTTACCTTAGCACGAGCAACACCGTTCCAAACGTATGCTCCAATTCAACTTTTCTCAAATCCAACCGTGTGAGGCACCCTACAACAATCATTAAATCCAATTTACTCAAAAACTCGTTTTTCATCAAAATTCCTCAAATTTTGCCTAAGTTACAAATCCATATTTTTCACCAAAAATTAACATAGCATTTCTAGCTTACAAACATGATTCTAAGGCCTTTTCATCTAATAGCATTTTTGCATTTGGGCTCTCTATCATCACACATCTAAAATCAAAGCTTTGAACACATATTCATAGATCTATGGAATCAACTATAAAGAGACCACAAATATACTTACAATGAGTAGTATGATCACCACCAAGGCTTCACTAAACCATTTGAAGCTCAAAACTCCAAGAAATCTCCAAGAACACTAATGGGTCGAATCTGAGTTTGCCAAAAACGTGGCCAAAGAGGTGGATTCAAGGCTTCTAGATGCTACCAATGGCTTTGGAAGGTTGTTTACGATAGATTTCAACACCAAAATCAAGCGGTGGAGAAACGAAGAAATGGGAAGAAAATGGAGAAATGGTGAAAATGGTGACTTTCCTCACTGTTGGTGCGCACGGGAATGAGAGGAAGGAAAGAAGGAAAAGAAGAAGAAAAGGGAGGTGGGCCAAGTGACTTCGGTCACACGGGTCCCACACGCGATCTAACTTTCACTCCGATAAAAATTCCGATCACCAATCCTTAATCTAAATATTTTTCCAGTCCATGACATATTTTTATTTCTCCAAAATATTGATAAAAATTTCACACCTATTGGTACACTCACAACTCAGTATTTTAACACTTAAAAATCACTATTCATCGATTTTTCTCAAATTTGCCTATTTACTCAATTTTTCGCCCTGATTCCATTTCCAACCTTACTTTTGTCATTTGAAATCTCTAACTCAGTATTTAAGCCTCCTAACACACGGTTGGCAAATTACAATTTTGCCCTTTTTGCCCCTTTTGGCCATAATACTTGGATTTTCACTAATCCATCAACTTTCATTTCTCAAAATATCATTAAAATACACATTTAAATATTTGAGGTGTTATACAAGGACACTGCCTCTAAAACTTTTACACCATAAACTAGACACCTCAAACTTCGATTTGATATATCGTACGCTTAATTTTACCAAGTAACAAAGCGGGAATTAATTTCCCAACACAGACCCGAATCTGC
>JAVKPL010010736.1:0-45748 GCA_032173675.1 Gastrolobium villosum
GCCACCCTCCTTATTGAAAAAGAAAAAATAGCCCTGCAAAAGGAACTCGACCAGATAAAGAGTGCTGAGCCTCAGCCTTTGAAAAAGAAGATCGAAGAAGGGGAAGGATCTTCAAACTTGCTGAATACAGTTAAGGACCTGGTGGAGACAGTGGAATCACTGAGGAAGAAGGTGGAAGAGAAGGAACAGGCACATGAAGAAGAAATGAATGACTGGAAAAAGGAGATCAGGCTCCTGAGGGATGAAATGATGAAAAATAGAGAAGAGGATATTCAACTCAGACTATACTGCAGAGCTCGTGATCAAGTCTTTGCTAGTAACTGGGGAGAAAAATTCAAAGGGCAGACTCCATACCCACCATTCCCAAATATCTTACCACCAGAAGCAGTGATGTCCGCTCCCTACAGTGGAGCAAGTGAAAAAATCAAGGAGCAATAAGGGTCACTCCGGTGACCCCAGGTTTATTCGTTCTCCACTCATTTAACTTGATTAAATTTTTTTGGAACGAATGCCTGTATATTTTGGGTGAATTGTGTCTAATTTGCTCTTGGAAAGTAACCTCTGCGGTGTACCAGGGATTCGCCACCCTGATTTACTTGTTTTTCAAAACTTTTTCTTTTAATTCTTGTTTAATTTACCGTCTTGAGCGTCCTGATTTACCCATCAATTCTTCTGTTCATATTTTTGCTCCTCGAGATGCTGTGGAGAGTTTACAGTGTCAGACAAAGTAACGTAGAGCATCAATCTGATTTGGAGCAACACCAAGCTCACAAACACTACACACAAAAAAAAATCGGACGCTCCTGCAGTCAGCAAATTCATGAAGTTGCTGAAGGAAGGAACTTCGAGCTGCTCTACCTCTGGTTTAAAAAAAAATAAAATAAATAGGTCAGCTCATCTGCTCCAAAGAACTGTGCCCAAAGGGCCCTAAACATCAAGGTTAGGAGCAAGAGCCGCTCAAAGAGCATACTGTTGAAGGTCAGCCCTATGCAAAAACAAGGGTATTTGACTTCCAGTCAAAAAGACCTAAGAAAAAAGATGAAGAGGGGAGCAATTAAGCTAGAAGTTAAAAGTTCATTCCTACAGCAACACAGTGAGAAAACTGACTGAAGAGTGAAAGAAAACACACACACACACACACACACTGAGACTGGTGAAATCTTACAAGTCAGATGGATGCTCCAATGAAGCAATGGAAGAAGTTCTGTTAACTCTCCATCGACAAATCTCAAGGAGCATTAATCTAGCACAAGAAGAGTGAAAGTAATAAAGGATTACTCGGGACGAGTAATGTTTAGTTTTGGGGTGTTTGATGGTCCTCAAAAGTTGAGGTCCATTAGGTACATATGGTTCCATCAAACCCAAGTTTTAATCCTGAATTACTTTCCTTAACCTCCTTCTTCCATGAGGAGCAATTGTTTTAAGAAGCAGACCAGAGCAATACGTGAAATAGGAATTAGAGTAGGCTTGGAGCAAATTAACATTATCTTTTTCACATATGATTATTGGGTTAATTTGTTTTGATCAGGAAACCTAAGACCTAACAAGAGGAGCTGCGCATTTAGGAAGAAAGAGATGTGCTGCGCAAATAAAGGGAGCATAAAAGCCTGCTACAGTACATAAGCAAGAAAAGGAAGCAATCAGCAGCCTCCACGTCAGCATCAGCAGAGAAGGTGGAGGTGTCTCCCTGCTACAGTACAGAAGCAAGAAAAGGAAGCAATCAGGAGCCGCCACATCAGCTATAGCAGAAATAGTGGGCATGTCTCCCTGATCCCAGAATTCTTGCGCACAAAGAGAAACCAAAAGCAAGGGGGACCACTACCATCAAGTGCTGCGTTGGCAAGGAGCAAGGCTGCGATTGGAGAATATTCCTATGAAGAGCTGAGTTGGCAAGGAGCAGAGCTATCATTGGAGAGGATTTAGAGAAAGCATAGCCCTTGATGAAGGGAACAGTGAGGATTAAATGAAGGGGCCTATAAAAGGAACATAGCAAACAACCAAAAAGGGACAGACATTCTAGGATTGTTTTTATTATTCCTTTTGTTTTTCTTAGAAAAATGCTCACTAGGAGCTAACTTTCTTTAAGTAGGTAAGGGTTTCATAGAAGTAATCCCTTTTGTCTTAGGATAACTTTGTAAGGAACACATATTTTATGAATGAAATCTGAGTTGCTCTTTGGTTAAATTTATTGATTCTGTGAAACCCCTTGGGCTGCAACCTCATCCCGGGACCACTCGGTCGATGAAACACTGACAGGGGCGTGTGGAGCAGTCTCAAGATCTTGGGGTAGTTTAGCCTGAAGAAAGGAGGGAGAAACACCCGGAATGAGGAGCACTGCCATGTGAATCCATGCTCTTTTGAGAAGGCAGCATGGTTTCCCTGTGTGTAACTCTAAGACCTCTGGAGTAAGTTGGGAGCAAGGCCTTGCTCTCTTCTTACCCTAAGGCAAAGTAAAGGAAGGAGCAGATTCCACTTATAAAATATGCTACCAAGCAGGGTTAACCAAAGGGATGAAAATATGGGGCCCGTGAATACCTACTTAACTTTCTTAAAAATCAACCCCCACTTCAATCTTTTGTTGCAACTCTTTCCGCAACATTTTACTAGTGATTACATTACTGATTTTACTCTCAACTCACTGATTACTCTTGAACTACTTCAAATTGATGCTTTTACATTCGATGATCATACTAAGTTATCACTACTCTCATCTGGGTTCAGAACAGTTAACATTGTTTAACTAGCTGACTAGAGATTGCTCTTCGTGAGGCTTGGTCGAGAATAGTTGCTTTTCTGTATTTTATTTTTACAAGTTAAGTTTCCTTGATCGTTTCTTACTTCACAATTGCTCCCTGAGGACGATAAATCTGGGACTAAAACACCCTATATTGCTTGACACGTACGCTTGCGTATAGTCGAAAAGGGTTGCTCTCAGTCAGAGTAAATTGCTCCTGTTGGCAAATCTGACTGTTCCTCTGTGCTCTTGCTCCTATAGTTTTAAATTATTCCCGAGCAGCTCACGGTTCGACCAAGCAGTAACCCCATCGATACTCGAACAAGCTTCCACTTGAGCGGGAGTTGTTACTTGTAGGACACACACTTAAGGGGAGATTGTTGAGAATTCAAGTGTGAATTATAAAAAGCCCCGCATTGGGAATAATGGGCTAAGTATGGTACAAATAAGTGAAAGGGTCCACTTGATTATATATTGGCGTAGCTTTTCATCTCTGATGAATTTCTGAATAGCATCTCTAAGATCCCAACACTGGTTTGTAGTGTGCCTATATTCATTGTGAAGTGCACAAAATCCGGATTGATCGAAACCTCCTTTGTTGAACACAGGCCGATGTCGCTCTACTTTCTTCATCTCAGTCATATCTACCTTCCTCCAGATTTGAGACCGTAGAACATTTAGGGGAATATATCTCTTATACCTCCCTATCCAGAATCTATCATCCAAGATTCTTCCTTAGAAATTTTAATTTTTATTCCCTGGTTGTTTTCTTTCCTTAGGAGTTGGACATTTTCTTTTCGGATTTCAGTTTTTATTCTCCTTGCTCAAAGCATTTGCTATTTCCATTTGCTCAAGCTCCAAGTACTTCTTTGATCGAGCTCTAAAATCGTCTAGTGTTCTCACTGGATCTTTATATATTAACTTTGCTAGCCAATATGAACCATCCAAGCCCCCTATAATCAGTTGCATATACATATTTTGTTGTAATCTTGAGACTTGTGATAATGCATCCTTAAAACGATCCAAATTTTTCTAGAGAGTTTTTCCAGATTGCTGCCAGATTTTGCCAAATGCAAACTCCGATTTTAGATGCTTCTTGCTTGTTGCAAAGTTCAATAAAACTTCTTTTCAAAATCTTCAAAAGATCCAATCGAATTTGCAAGCAGAGTTGAGAACCATGTCTACGCTGCTCCAGTCAAAGTTGTATAAAATATCTGGGAAATGATGGGCTCATCAATTCCTCTTATATACATATCAGTATTAAACATATCTATATGAACTTGTGGATCCTGGCTTCCATCGTATTTCAGAAAGTATGTCGAGTCAAACTCCTCTGGGAATGGAGCACTAACAATGTCATTAGTAAAAGGATTATTATCGTATTATCCTCTGCGATATTTCCTTCTATATGCACCAACTTCAGCATGACCTTAAGACAGATCCCGGTTATATTGAAACTGAATATCCCGGTTGTGGTCCATCTTTTGCTGGTTGTGCTGCATATTCTTTCCTATTCCAGCATTCAGGTTATGAGCTATCGTATTTACATTGCGATCGTTATCATCCAGGCCACGATCTTCATTAACTTCAATCTGGACCTGATTATTAGCAATTGAATTTCGGCCAATGTTAACTACACCTTGTCCTTCATTAACTCCAACCCCTCGAATTTGACTATCCAGGTTATGATCCGTATTAACCCAGACCTGATTATCTTAATTATGGTACGCATTAACCCGGACTTGATTATTTGTACCATTGGCATTCCTGGGCTCATTAGCATTTTCACCATGATGAGCCTCCCTATGCCTTTCTCTTCTTTTATTTTCTTCATCTCGGATCTGGCCTCCAACATGTTCTAGATATATGAATTGCATTAGACCCTCTTCCAGCTCATGCATTTTTCGAATATCCTCTTGCCTTTGGATATTATTATTATGCTCCATCTCCTCCTGCATCTTTCAAACATCTTCCAACCTCTGAATATTGCTACGATGTTCCATCTCCTCCATCCGCCTTAAGATCACATTGAAAGCCGTCTGTGTAAGGTGAGCTTTTGGATCTGCAGGTTTGATGTTGGAAAGGCACTGTTTGATTATGAGGATTACTTGTCGGAGACGGCGTAGAGGCTGTGTCCGAGACATCTTCGCTTACATGAATTGCATCATAATCTGGTGTCGCCTCATGTTCAGGTTGATTTTTTGGTTGATCTACCTCCTCCAAAACAGGATTTGATGGCAGATTTGGATGTGGCGGCAATTGGCTACTACTCCTTGTGTGAACCACCATTCTTGATCGTGGGAGTAACAATTTATACGTTCCCCACAGATAACACCAATGTTCTGTCCCGAAGATAGAGATATCTAGCCCAATGGGCTAGTGAATTTCTTTTGGATCTAGGTGCTCTCTCTATGGTATCTATGAATTAGATACCCTTGAATTTAGCGGATCATTGTGCACAAAAGATTAAAGAACATCTTTCACCAAAGGGGTGATATGTGTGCACAGTGACAACATAACAGTAAGTAAAGAGAGGGAGAATAATCATACCTGTAGGCTTTATCTCTTATTTATTGAGTTTACTTGTGAGTATTAGGATTCTGAACCTTTTGTACCTCCTCTAGAATGGTACAAAAGATAAATAAGAGATAAAGCTTACAAATTCAATAATCATATAAAAAACATTGTGTGGGAAACAATGTACAAGACAAAAAAAATCACAATACAATTTACATTATCATTTCCAAAACATTTGCGTCCTAAATGTAACATCCCCGTCTCGAGCCGGTTCAATTAACATACATATGATACAAACAGAAACAACGGAAGACTTAACTTACGAGAATACGAGCTAACTTTTCCTTTTTTTTAAACTTAATTCACATGACATATCACATTGCATACTTCTTCTAATTTAATTCTTATTGGACGGAGACAAAAATTGGACAGAGTAACCTCTGTAAATCGGACAACTGGGGATTTGCAAATCCCACTCTCAAGGTATCCTGATAGACAATTTCTATAGTATATATTTTCAGACATACCAGATATCCATATAGGATCATATACCCATCTATGGGCGCATGCATAACTTGGCTCCGTGCCACTATGTCTAACAGCATGCAATTTCAGCACATGCATATATCTGAATATACAAATGAACATGCATCAAATATGAACACATATACAAAACATATACAGACCATATATTGTATAATGGATCAAACATCATGATCACCAAATGAATAGAACACTATACAACAATATATGTTCTCCAAAAATAACATCTATAATAAATAGTAGCCTCCAGTTACCCAGAACTCCATATCCTCATACTAGTACCTCTAGCCACGGGTAGTGTCCTTGTCCCATGAAGGCTCTTCAATTAACTGTGTTCCTGAAATCATATCCCCAAATGGGGTTAGAGACGAATCTCTAGTAAGCTCGAGGTTTATAGAGAACTCTCCATACCCTAGGCTTACTTCCTGCATGACAGTCAGATACATAATATACAAAACATCATATAAGCAAATATAATAGTTGAACATATCTCATATAACATATCATGTAATCCAATATCATAACTAAACTAAGCATATACACAAATCTTATCAGAGACGTACGCAGTCATTCCCAAGGGATGACCCCAAGGGAAAATCAACGCACATAACAAATATCTTTTACAAAATCATCACAATACTCACATCAGAACGAAACATGTTATCTCAGAGACGTACGCAATCATTCCCAAGGGATGACCCTAAGCAGAAATCAACGTATGTAACAAATATCCTTTATAAAACATTACAATAATCAAATCAGAACAAAACAAATCATGTCAGATATGTACATAGTAATTCCCAAGGAATGACCCCAAACGGAAATCAACATACGTGTTCCCAAGGGAGGACCCCAAGCGGAACCAGAACATATCGGAGGCGTACACCGTCAATCTCAGGGGAAACCCCAAGAAGACATCAGTGTACATAAGATCAATGGCCAAAGATCATCACATAACAGAGGTGTACACAATCAATCCCAAGGGAGGGCCCCAAGCGAAAAACAGTACACATGTTCCCAAGGGAGGACCCCAAGCGGAACTCAACATATAACAGATATATACACACTTAGTCCCAAGGGAGGACCCCAAGCGGACATCAGTGCATAAACAAATCAATAGCAAGATATCATTACAGAAATAATATCAAATCATATCAAAGTAAACACATTAAATCATATCATATCACATCATCATATAGCTCTATATGAATGCATCTATATCATATATCTCATACATATCATACAACCTGACCACAGTCCGTACACTATGGCGAAACACAAAGTAGGAGCGAACCCCATAAACATAGAGCTTACCTCTCGGAGCTTTACAATTTGCTTACTTGAAGAATAAGCTACTTATCTTGCTCCACGAGAATCCAAACGTTCACAATCCCTAGGCACACCTAGAGAAGGAATTCAACACAAAACTTAATAAAATGATATAATGCCATGTAAATATACAAGACACACACTTTATTGTTTATTTTCTTTTTACTTAATCATATTAAGTCATGAGTGGGTGGTTCTTTGTTCAACAAATTCCCACATATTCACTTAGTCTTAGGATAGTCCCAAAAGGCCCTTAGAACACTCATTACTCCTCTTAGCACCTAAAAGTCTATTTTTCCCAATATAAGGCAGAATGCCCATTACAAAGGAGCTATAAGATTTCTCTTTGTCTGGTGCCTAAACCCAAGCTTAGCCACCTTCATTAATTATTTTACGCATATAAGTGTTCTCACTTTGCGAAACAATATCTCCGACATATACCTCCTTTGAAAATGGCCGAAACACATTTTAAGGCCCAAAGAAGGAACTTATTCATTTTTTTTTATCTAACCCAACCAAAGGTTTAAACATCTAATCATATAGTCCTTAGATAGTATAAGTGCTCATTAGCACAAACAAGCACTCTAATAACATACTTCCTTTGTAAATGGCTAAGAGACACATAAAGGAAATCATGCCAACTTCATGATTCCAATGCTTTAGTCCATCAAATTCAAGCTTATCACACATCTCTAATCAAGATTCATTAACATATTCATGACTTTCCAAGGTTCCACAATTTAAGCACATAGGCCTCAAAGTGGCATTTTCACAACCTAGGAATTCTTTAACCATATAACTCCTACATTCTCTTATACATACGTACCTATATTCCTTCTCTAAATGTACCATTACATTTTTGCACATCACACCCCCTTTGGAGCATCGTGGCCGAAACCTAAGGAGAGACTCAAGAGGATTTATTTTCTTTTATTTTTTTCTTTCAAATTACCATACATGTACATATTCATCTCACATTATCGTATCTAAACATCAATAATCCATGACTAGTTCAAATTTCAAATTTCACATTTCTCACAATTATGTTCATGAACCCTAGACTTAGAAATCAAATATTCAACCGACAGTAATAGAGTTTCTTACCTTAAACCACTCTTAGGCAACCAAAGGATCAACCTCCAAGCATTGGATCATCCAAAAACCTTACTTTTCTTGGACAATGAACAATACCCGTATGAAAGAGGAGGAGAAATCTCTCTCTACAATGAACCCCACCATAAAATACTAGCACCAATGGATTCCTTGAGTTGTTTACATAAATTTTCATGTAAGGCATGAAGGGTTTTGGTGGCTAAAGTTGGATGAATCAAGCTTTCCCTTTGGATCTTACTATTCACAAACCATGAAGAAGAAGGAGACAGAGGCGCGCGCAGGAATTGGACGAAATAAGGAGTCACGGTTTATAAAATGTTAAGTTACTTTAACTGGGTAACAGCTTATCTATCTACACACCTCCATTCATTACCAAACTTTACCCAATGGATTAGAATATTTTTCTAGTCATATTCCTAACTTTACTTTCACTTTTCGGGTAACTTTGTTTACCCGCATTTTTATACCTTAACTGTCATTATAACTCATTTTTCACCAAATGTGACTTTATTTCTTTTACTTCTAATTATTTTTCAATATTAAATTCACAATTACTAGTGAGGGTTATTATACTAAACAGCAGAGAATATCACAAAATTCTTAATAATAACATAAAAAACCACTACGTAACTCAACTGTATTTATAGTCAAACACACCCTAAGTTTGCATATTTTACTCTTTGTGAATTGTATTGTAATATTTTTTAGGGTTTTATTAGTCTCATTTAACGTAAGATAGTTATCTTATGTTGTAGAGAGAAAATAGGTGGGTCCCACCATTACAAAAAAAAGAAAAGGAAAAAAAGAAAAAGGTGGGGTACGAAAATCGAAGTGAGAGAAAAGAAGAGATGATATCTTATGTAAAATGAGAGTAATATTTCGCTATTTTTTATCTTGTAAAATACTCAAACTTAGAGTGTGTTTTACTAAACAGAAAACATATGCATCCTTATTTTTTTTAGGCTAATGATGGAAACTTAACAAAACATATAAACACTCACAAATAAAAACAATGCACTGCCAATCCACCGTATTGCGTGTCTATTAAATTAGGGAATTTAGTGGAAGGAGACAAATGCCATGAATACGTTGGGTTAAGAAACACCCAAATAAGAGAAATTTGTTAAAATTATAAATATGTAGCACGTTAATTGTGTATCACTAAATATGTAGCACGTTAATTATGTAAGCTATTATAATTTCTTTAATGGTATTTTAATGCTACAATTAAAGCTATACACATGTTTAATTGTATAAAAGGAAGATGAATAGTTACACATTTATAAATAGTTACACACAATGATAATGTATCCAAGTTGTGGTCATGGCAGGGAAAAGAGAGAGAAAAACGATTGTTCTTTCTCTTCTATAAGCAATAGACCACACCTTGCGTATCTTGTTTTTGTTTTCTTAGGCGTCTCTTTTCCCTCATTGACAATCTAACTTTTTTATATACCATATAATACATAGCTAAAAAAGTTTTTACAAATAATCGCAATAATTTAATAATTAAAATATTTAGCTGATTACCAAAAACGCATCCTCAAGGATTATAATAGTTTATAACCTTATGAGCGAAGATCTACGATGAAATAGAGGCCATAGGTAATACATGCAGAAACCATGGTAAAATTTGCTGTGAACCTTCGTAGGCAAGAACGTGGGCATGCACCGGAACCTTTCCTTTATTTCTAGAATCACTAGTTGGTCGAGGTGGTTGAAGGAGGAAAAACCGAAAAAGGTGAAAGATGGAGTTTTTTTTTTTTTTTTTTTTAAATATATTAGCGTGATGGTATTATAGGAGGGTGTTGCATGGGAATGTAAATCTTTGAGTAATGGAAATCCAAGATACTAATACTAATACACCTTCCATACTAATACTAATATTTTTTGAGAGATGTTTAAATAATTATATTATTTTATTTTTAGTTAATTGCTCTAAATATTTTTATATATTTACAATACAGCATTAGCAACAAAATTAACACAAGCTAATTACCATATAAATTTCCGACAGTTCCATCATATTCATGGGAAGGTCTGCATTGTCAATGGAAGAGCTATATATCACGATTTGTCACTGAATGAACAGAACATTCAAGTGGGTACCCCATCAAAAAAGAGCTTTCAACCACAGCTTATGGAATGTAAGGCTTAACAGATTCAAGAGTACCAGAAAACATTTAGATTGAATCAAGCTCCTTCTTGTGACTATTCCAAGCGAACCAGAGTACGTTGAAGGCCAAGGCATATGGAATGTTGTACTAATTTCAGTAAATTACCTTTGCTTCTAGCCTTAAACTTAGCAATGAGAGTATTTTCCTTAAATACATATTCGTCAGCTAAACTTTGAATATTGCGAAAAACTTGTCCAAAAGCATCAACTATGATACCTGTCATTGATAACCATTCGCAAAGAAGCATACAAGAATTCTAGTTTTTCCCCTTGAAAATGTTCCGCGAGACACTGGCAAAAACACCATTTGAAGGAAAATCATAGTCTCTAAATTAGACAGCAAGAGCATGCTGAACAATTGCTTGCCACTGCAAAATGAGTTGTGACTTGAAAGAGCTTTTACAATTGCAGGAGGTGTTAATATTTTAATTGCAACACATTTGAAGCTGCTGCATTTGGTAAACATTTAAAAGCTCTACATCAGCAATTACAAAACAGTTGAACTATCTTGAAAAAGTGAAACCAGATTTCTACCACTTTGCCCATTATTCAATTGTCTATCTTGCACCAACTGATTGTCGAATGTTTTCGATACGTTGTCGATGATGACACAAGATGTCGATTACCAAAGTCCGATACGCGTATCCGATACGTTGGAAAAAAATTTAAGGAGTATCAGTATTTCTTAGACCTACGCAGCTTGGAACTACAGAGTGGGGGGTTAATAGACACTAGAGAAGATATCTGAAGGACCCTAACCCACAGAGCAATCATAGAATGTTGGTGAAGAATGAAAGGAGGCCTATTAATCAAAACTTTATCCCCATCACTTCTGCAAGCATTTATTTGTCCCTTCTCTAATAAGTGTAGCTTACAACAATAATGCAATTTTTCCTTATTATGCCTGTTCACATACTCGGAAACCTACAAACTTTCTGCAATTTGACATGGTATACAATTTTTTTTCAATACAGTCAAACACTTAACCGTAGCACCTCCACGAGTTAAATAGTGGATTACATGTTCCTTAAGGTCGTGATGATGGAAAAAAAGACAAAAAAACAAGGAGACAGAGAAAAAGAGAAGAGGCTGTCATAGCATCATAGGATTAAAATAAAAACATGTAAAATGAATATAATTATTTAGCCTTGGTTTGGAATTCAGATTGGTGACAAGTAAATGATGCCAAACCTGCTTAGTATTCCAAGAATAATTTTCTGTTGTTGTCTAGCACATGATAGACCAACACTGATATTTTTCCTAACTACAGTTCTCCTTCAATCTCTTCCCTCCTTTAAATTTTCTTTCAAACATTTCGTGTTATTCACACTTGCTTACCTCGCTATTCACTCGATTTTGTTATCACTCTCCAGAAACTTTCTCCCCCTTCATTCTCTTTACACTTTGCATCTTTCTTGAAATTCTGTACGACTTTGAAGTCTTTGACTTTGAGGTTTTTGTTGGTTTTAAACTTTATTTAATTAAAGAAAATAGAAAATGAAGAGTTTTGTTGAGAAGGGATATATCCTTAGGAATTTGTTAGTGGACAATTATTATGCTTAGAGTTTGGTGAAGAGTTGTGTCTTTTAGTTATGAAGAATTGTGTCTTTTAGTTATGAAGAGTTGTGTTATTTGGAGTCTTTAAGCTTTTGTATTTTGGCTTATAAATAGATCCTTTGTATTTCATATCAAACATAGCGTGTGGAAGAAGTAATAGAAAGAGTAGTTCCTTCAAACATAGAAGAGTGATGCATTTGAATACAGGAAAATTATAGACGTGTAAATTACAGTTTTTTGGTATTGCTATCTACAAGCGTTCTTCAACTCTTTTTATCTCTTCAGGTATATTCATCAACCTGTTTTTCTTCTTCATTTCTAACTTTTTTTTTTTCTTGCTTTTGTTCTGCATTTGGGTGGGGTTTCTGGGTAGAATCATTGTCTGTTCTTTGTCACCTTTGGTTGTGTCTATTGTCTGTTTTCTCCACACATGGTTAAGATTGAGGAGTTAGATTTTGATTTGGATGATGTTAGTGTTGGGCTTGAAATCTGCAAACACTTTGTTACCCAAGAAGATCTAGTGGAGCAAGCTACGGAGTATAAGTGAGGAAGGTGAGAGTAGCTGTCATGTGAGTTCCTCTGATGACGTCATTGTTATAAGTAAGTGCCTTCTATAGAAGATAGGCCTTATGGTAGGATCCACATTCTTTTGGGATTTTCTAAATAAGAGGCACGATTAATTCTTCCTTCATGACACTCTGTTCATATGCAGGTTCTTCAGCTTTTGGGGTTCTTAGAGCCCCCTCTAAAAGTCGTCAAGACTCATCAGCGCTTGCCATGACTGAAGAAATGAGGAGGGAAATCCAGTGTAATCCCAGTGCACCAGTGTGATACAAGAGCAAGAGATGAAGGCATAGATTACGTCAGCCCCAGCGCTGGCTGAACAAGCTTTGTTGTCGAAAAGTCAAGATTAATCCAACAGATTACGTGGCACTTCTCCCACTGGCCACACACGCCGAAAAGGTACCGACCGCTAACCAATCTTTGGTAGAGTTGCACCAAAGATTCAGTACATCTCATCAATAGAAACATTATATGTCAATTAGAATTCTATTTTTGTCTGCCAAGTTTTTTTTCTCTTCCTTGATGTGTGATGCTCTCGTTAGTGACATTAGCAACAAAGATTTATTCATAACTTCATACTCTTCCCACGGGGTTGGAGTGTCATTGCCCAAAATGCAACAATCGCTATAATACCATGGCCATTCGCAGGTGGCAATGTGGGCATGGGAGCAACTTTCCAAAAACAGTTAATGCCCCTAAATTACCGACCGCAACACTCATGCATCATGTCCGCCGCTCAGGCTCAACAACCGGCCAGACATGTGCAGCACCATGCACCATCCTACTCCGTCCACAATCAACAGTATCAACAGCACCCCATCCTCCAACAACAAGAAGTTCCTCATCCATAGGGACACCAACAGCAAGGCACCCCAACGGGTCCTTTTGGCAGAACAAGCTCTTGGTAGATACATTTGTAGATACAAGGTATGTTTTAATTATAATAAAATGGCAATAACAAAAGAGAATAGTAATGATCAGGATCAAAAAACATCAACCATATGTGGATAATGAAGATGTATGATGTAACTACACAAAAAGAGTAATGATATATTAAAGTGGTAAGATCATTCGATTAAGAGCAACAAAGAATAATCACATGAGTAACAACAAGGTCAAAGATAACAAATCATGGAATATATCTAAAAGGAGCTAAATATCACAACCATGATGTAAAATCATCAAAACCAAAAAGTCAAAGCATCAAGCTCAAGTGAAGAATCAATATCCAAGATTGAATGCAACAAGCTAAGTCCAATTCCTTATTATAATACATTTTTTGGGACTTAATTAAACACACTTTGGTTAAATGATTAATTCTTAGGCTAACTTTGAGAGAGCATATCTCCGTCCACAGAGTTCCAATAGGGACGCGCCATACATCATTTTTAAGATTGAGATGTCAGTTACATTGTGTTGAAATTTGGTACCATTTGAAGAGGTGTAACATTCTGTAGGTCCGATTGAGTGGAGAGATTGACCAGGGAGGCCATGTGCTGGGGTTGTACGTGTCTGCATCTCCCATGAATTGTTTCTCCCCCAGTTCTTACTCAAATTAGGCTCATAATATATCAAATTAAAGCTCAAATTGTCTAGTTTTCTTTATAAATTTTTTAGAGCAATTGGTTGAGTATATTTTCCATGGAAAAAACTACTCTTATGCTACATGTGATAACTTTATCTCCTACACACCCTTCGATAACTGTGCCACCTTTTCTTTTTATTTTTCAGATGGTGGAGCCCACAAATTTGTCTCTATAACATGAGATAACTTATCTCCTTTAACATTAGTTTAATAAAACCCATTTTCCATAATCACAGCAATGGTGAGGGATGTTTGGGGGCTCTGTTTGGGGTTGGCAAACAATTTTATTTTTCCAACTTCAAATGGTGATAATCAGAGTTAGAAAACTCCAAATGAGGTGTGTGATACCTTGTTGGAAAGGTAATTGAGTATAGATTAACATACTAAAATATGAGAATGTTATAGCAAGTGAGTTGCGCATAGTGACTAGAAAACAGAAGCATGGACAGTTATAGGAAAATCGAAAAAGTGAGATTTAGGCTAAGTAGGTTTTATGAGAACCCCTTAGTAACTTATAATAATTAAGATTAAAGGTTATGAATGATATATATTGATGATAAATGTCTTGATTATTTGTAAGTTAAATGGAAAATGCCTTAATCTAAGAGAGTTATTGATGGGCTAAGTGTCTAATGAGTCATTTTGGACTTAAGGAACAAATGAACACCTTATATACCCTATGTTTGTCACGACCATGAAGGATATATATGACTAGGATGAGTTGAAAATAATACAAGTTATCTTGGTTGCCTTAAAGGGCAATTCTAAGAGGGTAGAAGTTCTTAAATCACATAGTTGATTTTATTGTAAGGTAACACTTCCTAATGAACTAAAACATGCAATTATGTAATTAATGGTCTAGACTTGTGTTGGGCATATTATTGGCATACGAGTATGTAAAAAGCAAATGGAATCAATAAATGGCTAAGTCTTGTATATTTACTTGACTAACTAATGTCATTAATGTATATGTATGATTCCTTCTCTAGGTTTGCCTAGAGATTCTTGCTTGTGAGGACATTGAGTTGTAGCATACATAATTGCCTAGGCAAGTGGGCTTGAGTATAGCTCTCTGAGGTAAGCTCTTTGTTTAAGATGTTCCTCTTCTCTTGTGACTCCACCATGATGGTGGGCATTATGGTTGCAATTGTATGAAAGTATGAGATATGTTGTATATGTGCATTCATCCACATTCATATAGAGATTATATTATTCATTATGTTATGAGGTTCCTGGTTAGTGAATATGTATGCAGGCTCTTGGGTCATTCCCTTGAGTTATTTCATGCTCTTAAGATATTGTGTGTAGACTGCCTATGACTGGACTATGGGGGTTATTGCACACTAGCATGTTGGACATGCCAAGATGTTGGCTATTTGGGGTTTGAGTCCTTGAATAGCTGACCAGGATGAGATATGATGCTATGTTTATGCAGTACGATTATATATATGCTTTATATCTGACTTGTCATGCATGAAGTGAGTTCAAGGGAATAGACGATTCTCTATAAACCTTGAACTTACTGAGATTGTTGTTATCTCACCCCTTCTTGGGGACTTCATTTCAGGTACTTACCTTAGTGGTGAGCCCTCCATGAGCAAGGACTAGGCACGTGGCCAGTGGAGTGCCAGTGGATATTTTATCTGATAACATGTTTAGTTGTTATCATGCTATAGTTATGTATTTCGAGATTATGTTAATTGTGTAAAAATGGTCATGACTTGTATTTGATGAGCTTATGGAGAATTATGTATTTTTTTAGATGCATGTGTTTATTATATGAACATGCTGAAATTGATGTTTAGTTTTGGGCATGGAGCCTTTATGCTTGTATTGACCATTGAGGGGAAAACAGTCCGTGTGGAACTTGTGAGATGTTTAATTATATAAACTGTGTCTATCAGGATTATATTATGGGTTGACATTCTTATCTCCTAGTTATCCGTTATGTTGTCCGTGAGCAGGAATGACACTTGTTGTCATATCCGGTTAGTCAATGGCTACTAATAATGGCTAATGGGATTAGTTAGTATATTTTAGATTTACGCTTACACAATATCTCATGTGAACGATTTTGGAAATGTTTTTAGAAAGTGTTTTGGAAAAAGTTAACTCATATTTTTATAAGATAATTTTTTATTTAATAAAATAAAGTCTTCCGCTGTGTACGCTAAATATCATGTATGTTAACAACCAGAGTACTACGGGGTGTTACACTTAATGTAATTCGTAATGATAAAAACCAGTGTACAATGGGGTATTAGAACAAATACGTTGTTCAAATCACAATTCAACCTAGATATATTTCTTATCCTAAAAGGGTAAAAAAGTGCATGATAGGAATAAGACATACATATAATGTTGAATTTATCTAAAGAAGGAGTGCTTGTGTTAGAGCTACTAAGCGAATTGGGCCAACCTGTTGGAGTCACCTTATCCAAGTATAAATCCCTAGTGACGGCATCATTGACACCATAGTGTTTCAGCCGCGCTTCTTTAAAATGAAATTTCCCTGCACGGTTATTAGTAGACTCGTCCATCATCTGGTGATGGTAAGAGGTAGGTTCGGGACATATGTAACCCGTTGAGACTGAGTGCAAAGGGTAAAGTATTGGAAATTTAGCATCTAGCTTGGATAGAAAGATGAGAAGAGTCTTGGTTCATGTTGTTGCTAAGGTTGCGAGGATAGAAGGTGCGCCTGGTGTGCAAAATAGGTTCACCAAAACTTCGATGAAGAGGCCAAGGGGTGTCAATTCAGGTTGACAAGACACAAATACGTCAATGCAAACATGATATGGATTTTTATTAGTGTCAAAATCTTCAACACAAACATGACCGCAAATTCTGCGGGCTGATATGACACAAAACGAATAACATACAAATTGAAATGTATGAGCTCTTGACACCGACACAAATTACTTTTTTTATGGGTTGACACAATATAACATGACACAGAATCACATTTCATAATTACCCTTACATCATAAGGTGCAACCAAATGTACATGTTGGTCAAAATAATAAATAGCTAAAAGATAAGGGTCAAATACGGGTTTGCGTGTTGACACACAACACGGCGTGACTTTTTGTGTGCCATATTTTTCCAATATGAAATTGACACAAATTTAAATATGGATTAACTCGATTTCGAGTTTTCGTGTCATATCAGCATGTCGGGTCAATAATTGACACCCCTAACGAGGCCTATTACTCCTTCCTCCAGGTCGCCTTCCAGATGAGCATCAATAACTATTTCTAGAAGGGACTCTAGAACCTCCATGACAAAAAAGCCATGGAAGAAGAATAAACCATGCCTCCTTTTCATAAAATCCCATTAGAATAGGGATCTTAGTATGTACCACAATATCTATCTTCGACAGAAAGCATACTTATACCAACATCCTCACCAGAGGAGATAACACGACGGTTGCTCTCACCTTCCTCACCTATGTTATACGATGGATGAGGTCCTCTCCGTAGCTTGTTCCACAAGAGCGTCTTGGAAAAAAAAGAGTTTTTGGATTTTAGGCCAAACAATAACTTCATCCAAATCAAAATCTAACTCCTCAATCTTCACCATGTCTGGAGACAATATACAATAGCCAACAATGGCAAACAAACAGACAAAACCAACGTTGACAAAGAACAGACAATGATTGAACCTAGAAACCCGCACAAATCCATTTTGAAAGAAAGAAAGCCAAACATGAAGAAAAAATAGGTTAATGAATATACCTCTAGAGATAAAAAGAGTTGAAGAACTTGAAGAACACCTGTAGATAGGATTTCCAAAAAACCACAAAACCAAAGACTTCGTAGTCACAAAGAAATTCTTAAAAAATGAATGCAAAGTGTAAAAGAGAATGAAGGGGAATAAGGTTTCTAGAGAATAATAACATAAACAAGTGAGTAGTAAGATGAACAAGTATGAATAACACGAAATGTTGAAAGAAAACTTAATGGGAAGAGAATGAAGAAGAACTGTAGATAAAAAAAGAGAAGTTAGAACTAATAGCCTATATGAAAAGATAATTTATAATTGATACAATACTGTATTTCATGTGTAAATTGATCATTATATAGTGCATTTCCTTGTAGTAGCTGTGGATATTCATAAGCAAGACAATCGAAACAATTGCAAAATTTATATCAACGTTTTGAGCCATAGATTATTAGAGTATATGTGCTCACCACACAGTGAGGTCCACAGTTAGATTGGTTAAAAGTGGTTCAACAACTTCCTAACAACTTCCCTGGATTTATGGAGATTAGTTGCTACTTCTGCAACTGATGCAACGGATCCTACCCACTGATACACTATATAGTATTCTCTGTAATGATTCTTTTGTTTTAATGAAAATAATCACATTTTCTGAATCTCATTCTTTCTCTCGATTTCTCTGCTCGTTCTTGGTTACTCTTTGAGATTAGTTTTCGTTTATGGTATCAGAGCTCCAATCTTGGGGCCCTGATCCATCATCAACCTTTCCATGGCTTCCGCTACACAGAACCATGATGATACCTCTTTCTCTTCTTCTCCTATCTCTTCTAAAGACTCAAGATCCCCTATATTTTTCAATACACAACTGTCAGTGAAGCTGACAAACAAGAACTTTCTTCTATGGAAGCAGATCGTTGAACCACCGATCATAGCTCATCAACTAGAACTTTTTCTTGTCAATCCTCATGTTCCACTGCGTTTTCTAACAGATGAAGATTGTGCAGCTGGAAAAGTGAATCCAGCCTTTGTTGAGTGGGAGAAAACTGACAAAATATTACTTACGTGGCTTTAATCTACTCTTTCAGAAGAAATCATCAACAAGATCCTTGGAGTACGACAATCTCATCAAGCTTGGGACAGAATTCATCGTTATTTTGAATCAGTAACCAAAGCCAAGGCAAATCAAGTAAGTTCGGAACTCAAAAATATCAAAAAAGGTGATAGAAGCTTTGAAGAGTATCTTGCTCGTGTGAAGGCTCTTGGAGACACATTAATTGCAATAGGTGAACCATTCCTTTACCCAATATATCACACTCCTTTCCTTTATCCACTGTTTCTCACTCTCCCTCCCTCCCTAAGCATGGTCCCAATCACACTTTATCTGTCTTACCTCTTCCCATATCACCTATTCCCATGCGTTCTGGTCTCTCATCCTCATCACTCACGGGTATCTTCACCTGCTTTACCTGTTGTGTTCTCTCCCTTACAACCTGCTTTATCTGATGCCTCACCTTTATCTGTTGCCTCAACTTGTCTGCTACCTCACCTTTGTCTGCTGCCTCACCTTTATTCCATGATGCCTTGTTACATCTGTTACCTATTGCTTCACCCTTACCACAGCCTTTGTCTGTTGCTCCTCCTTTCTCATTTAATACACAACCTGTTTTTCTTGGTTCCTCTGCTGGACCAGTAGGTATTACTCCAATTGATACATCAGCTACTACTAGGCATTCCTCATCTTCATCTCTCTCTTCACCAAATAACAAAGTCAATTCACGGTTAGCTTCCTTATCCCACATTTATGAGTCCTCTCCTATCATCTCTCAATTATCCAGCTCCACTAATACTTCTTCTCTGTCTGTGTCCTCTTCCCCTCCTGTTCACTCCTCTGATACATATTACATCCCTCCTTGTCATCTTAAACTGTCTTCTCCTACACATACTATCTTTACCAGGTCCAAGGGTTCTGCACCATCTTTGTTCACTGCTCATATGGAGCCTACCACTATCAAACAAGCCCTCCTGGTTCCTGAGTGGGTGCAAGCAATGAATCATGAATATAATGCTCTTCTTGCCAATGGTACATGGTCTCTTGTTTCTCTACTTGCCTCTAGAACATCTATTGGTTGCAAATGGGTGTTTCGAATCAAAGAAAATCTTGATGGTTCTATCAACAAATACAAGGCTAGGCTGGTAGCTAAAGGTTTTCATCAACAAATTGGCTTTGACTACAATGAAACCTTTTCTCCTATGGTCAAACCTATCACTGTGCGCATCATGCTCACCTTAGCTTTGTCTCATGGCTGGCCTTTGAAGCAACTTGATGTTAATAATGCCTTTCTCAATGGAGAGCTCTTGGAAGAAGTCTACATGACTCAACCTCCTGGCTATGAGGTTGCTGATCGATCATTGGTTTGCAAACTGAATAAAGCCATCTATGGTCTTAAACAGGCACCTAGAGCTTGGTTTGAAAAGTTTCAGGCAGCCTTACATCAACTTGGATTTGTTTCTAGCAAGTGTGATCCCTCTCTCTTCATTCTTCGCACAAATGGTCACTGCATTTATGTATTGGTCTATGTAGATGACATTATCATCACTGGTAGCAATTCTGGTTTGATTCAGCACCTGACATATCAGTTAAACTGCAAATTTGCTCTCAAACAACTAGGCAATCTTGATTACTTCCTTGGCATTGAAGTCAAGTCTCTTTCCAATGATCGGTTGTTCCTATCTCAGTCCAAGTATATTAAAGATGTGTTGCATAAGGCTGGTATGACAGACTCAAAGGGCATCTCTACCCCTATGCCAAGTGGTTGTAAACTCAGCAAGCATGGCTCCAACTATGTTCCTGATCCCTTACTTTACAGGTCCATTGTACGAGCTTTGCAATATGTCACCCTCACTAGACCTGAAATTGCTTTTAGTGTTAACAAGGTTTGTCAATTTCTCTCTCAACCTCTGTAAGAGCACTGGAAAATTATTAAGAGGATTCTTCGTTATCTTAAAGGCACCATCTCTTTTGGACTTCTGCTTCATGCTCCTTCGAACCTACAGCCTCTCTCTCTTGTAGGCTTTTGTGATGCTGACTGGGGTTCAGATCCTGATGACAGAAGATCTACCTCAGGAGCTTGTGTGTTCCTAGGCTCTAATCCCATCTCTTGGTGGGCAAAGAAACAAACTCTAGTTGCTCGTTCCAGTGCTGAGGCTGAGTATCGCAGTCTAGCACATACTGCTGCTGAAATTCTTTGGGTTCAGTCATTGTTAAATGAATTGCAAGTCCCCATTAAAGTTCCTATAATCTACTGTGACAATCAAAGCACTATTGCTCTTGCTCATAATCCGGTTATTCACTCCCAAACCAAGCACATGGAACTTGATGTTTTCTTTGTTAGAGAAAAGGTGATTGCAAAATCTCTTATTGTTCAGCACATTCCTGGATCCTTACAGGTTGCTGACACCTTCACAAAGCCGTTATCTGTTGCTCGATTTGGTGAACTTCGGGACAAGATTAAAGTTTTTGATCTTGCTCTATTACTTCATCCTCCGTGAGCTTGAAGGGAGCATATTAGTGATCACTCATTTTCCTTATCATTCTTTGGTTCTGATTGCACATACTTGTCATCTTACCCTCCATGAACTTAAGGGGGTGAATATTAGAGTATATGTGCTCACCACACAGTGAGGTCCACAGTTAGATTGGTTAAAAGTGGTTCAACAACTTCCTAACAACCTCCCTGGATTTATGGAGATTAGTTGCTACTTCTGCAACTGATGCAACGGATCCTACCCACTGATACACTATATAGTATTCTCTGTAATGATTCTTTTGTTTTAATGAAAATAATCACATTTCCTGAATCTCATTCTTTCTCTCGATTTCTCTGCTCGTTCTCGGTTACTCTTTGAGATTAGTTTTCGTTTATGGTATCAGAGCTCCAATCTTGGGGCCCTGATCTATCATCAACCTTTCCATGGCTTCCGCTACACAGAACCATGATGATACCTCTTTCTCTTCTTCTCCTATCTCTTCTAAAGACTCAAGATCCCCTATATTTTTCAATACACAACTGTCAGTGAAGCTGACAAACAAGAACTTTCTTCTATGGAAGAAGATCGTTGATCCACCGATCATAGCTCATCAACTAGAACATTTTCTTGTCAATCCTCATGTTCCACTGCGTTTTCTAACAGATGAAGATTGTGCAGCTGGAAAAGTGAATCTAGCCTTTGTTGAGTGGGAGAAAACTGACAAAAGATTACTTACGTGGCTTCAATCTACTCTCTCAGAAGAAATCATCAACAAGATCCTTGGAGTACGACAATCTCATCAAGCTTGGGACAGAATTCATCGTTATTTTGAATCAGTAACCAAAGCCAAGGCAAATCAAGTAAGTTTGGAACTCAAAAATATCAGAAAAGGTGATAGAAGCATTGAAGAGTATCTTGCTCGTGTGAAGGCTCTTGGAGACACATTAATTGCAATAGGTGAACCATTCACTGACAAAGAACTTGTGCGAACTGTTCTTGAAGGACTACCTGAAGAATATGGTCCTTTCATCACATATTTCAGAGGCAGAGATTCATGTTGCTTCGATGATTTAGAATCTCAGATCTTGGTTCAAGAAGCCATGCTATTAAAATTTCAATCACATGCATTAAATCTTCATTCTGTTAATGTGGCTCATAGTCCTCAACTATCAGTTGTTCCTCGTGCTCCAGATTAAGGAAGTTACAGACCACAACCACCACCAGTTCAGAACTCTTATGAACAAGGTACTGTCACCAGACCCTACATGCAGCAGCCAATCCGTGGAGGTTGACGTGGAGGTAGAAGTAACAGAAACTATATGAATCGAGGTGGCAGGAACTTTGTTGGTGGCAGACTCTCAGTTACTTGTCAACTTTGTCAGAAAAATGGTCATGATGCTACTAATTGCTGGTGGAGATACATCAATAATTCATCCTCATCATCAGTGAATTCTTCTCATCTTCCAATGAGTGCAATGAACTTTCCAGCCAATTTTTCTAATCCTGCTGCAGTGAATATGGCTGTCTCTCAGTTGTCACCTAATCCGAATTGGAATATGCAACATGCATCTACTGGAACATTTCACAATATGCAACAACAACCAAGTCATTTCTCTGGATCCTTCTCCAATATGCAGCAGCCAAATAATTTTACACAGTCTAGTCATCCTCGAGCTTTTGTTAGTTCCTCAGATAATCACATAGCCTTGGATTGGTACCCTGATTCAGGAGCCTCACATCATGTAACTGCCAATCCAGCAAACTTGTTACATAGCAATCAATATGATGGTCCAGAATAGATATTTGTTGGTAATGGTCAAGGTTTGACTATCTCCTCTGTTGGTTCTAGTACTTTTTGCTCTCCTACTTCCCCACATACCTCACTGCATTTACACAATCTACTTCTTGTTCCCAAAATCACCAAAAATCTCTTAAGTGTTAGTCAGTTTGCTAAGGATAATAATGTCTACTTTGAATTTCATGCTACTCATTGTGTTGTAAAATCTTAGGAGTCTCAGGAGGTCTTACTTGAAGGCTCTCTTGGCAGTGATGGACTCTACAAATTCAAAAGTCTTCCAACCACTACTTCTGCTTTGTCCCCAACTTCCTCCAGCTATCTCTCAGATAAATCTGTTCGAACTTTAGACAGTTGTAATCCTTCAATTTGTAATTCTGTTTGTATTCCTAAGTCATGTAATACAACTTGTAATAATGTTGTAGTTGCTGATGTATCTAGGAACTATACTCTCTGGCATTCCAGATTATAGGACACCCTCATTTTGATTCCTTAAAAAGGATTCTATCTCATTGTAATATCTCATTAGGTAATAAAATAGTTCCTGATGTTTGTTCAGCATGCTGTATGGGCAAGTCTCACAGATTGCCTTCATTACCCTCATCCACTACATATTCTGAACCTTTTCAACTTGTTGTCAGTGACTTGTGGGGACCAGCTCCTATTCCTTCATCACAGGGCTTCTTGTATTATATCACTTTTGTAGATGTTGCTACTCGATTCACTTGGATCTATCTTCTCAAACAAAAATCAGAATCACTTTCTGTTTTTAAGAATTTTCATTCCCTTATTTCCACACAATTTAAGCAGACAATTAAATCTATTCAAACCGATTGGGGAGGGGAATTTAGGCTTTTACAAAATTTCTCACTGAATTGGGGATCACTCATCGTTTGATATGTCCTCATACTCATCACCAGAATGGACTGGTTGGGATAAAACACAGGCACATAGTTGACATGGGTCTTACTCTCCTTGCACATGCCTCTCTTCCTTTAAAGTATTGGGATCATGCTTTTCTTACAGCTGTGTATTTAATAAACAGACTTCCCACTTCTGCTCTACAATTTCAAATCCCTTACTTCTTACTTTACAAATCTCTTCCTGACTTTCATTTTCTCAGATCCTTTGGTTGTGCCTGCTTTCCTCTTCTTCGGCCCTATAATAGTCACAAGTTTGATTTCAGGTCACATGAATGTGTCTTTCTAGGCTATTCCCCTAGCCATAAGGGATACAAATGTCTCAGTCCCGATGGCAGGATCTACATCTCCAAGGATGTTATTTTTGATGAGTTTAAGTTTCCTTTCCTCACTTTGTTTTCCTCTTCTTTCTCTACTGCCCAAAATTCAGCAGATACTACTTCCTATTCTAGCACCATTCTCCCTCCATCTTGGTCTTTACCCAATATGTCACACTCCTTTCCTTTATCCACTATTTCTCACTCTCCCTCCCTCCCTAAGCATGGTCCCAATCACACTTTATCTGTCTTACCTCTTCCCATATGATCTATTCCCATGCGTTCTGGTCTCTCATCCTCATCACTCACGGGTATCTTCACCTGCTTTACCTGCTGTGTTCTCTCCCTCACAACCTGCTTTATCTGATGCCTCACCTTTATCTGTTGCCTCACCTTTGTCTGCTGCCTCACATTTATCCCATGATGCCTTGTTACATCTGTTACCTACTGCTTCAGCCTTACCGCAGCCTTTGTCTGTTGCTCCTCCTTTCTCATTTAATACACAACCTGTTTTTCTTGGTTCCTCTGCTGGACCAGTAGGTATTACTCCAATTGATACATCAGCTACTACTAGGCATTCCTCATCTTCATCTCTCTCTTCACCAAATAACAAAGTCAATTCACGATTAGCTTCCTTATCCCACATTTATGAGTCCTCTCCTATCATCTCTCAATTATCCAGCTCCACTAATACTTCTTCTCTGTCTGTATCCTCTTCCCCTCCTGTTCACTCCTCTGATACAGATTACATCCCTCCTTGTCATCTTAAACTGTCTTCTCCTACACATACTATCTTTACCAGGTCCAAGGGTTCTGCACCATCTTTGTTCACTGCTCATATGGAGCCTACCACTATCAAACAAGCCCTCCTGGTTCCTGAGTGGGTGCAAGCAATGAATCATGAATATAATGCTCTTCTTGCCAATGGTACATGGTCTCTTGTTTCTCTACTTGCCTCTAGAACATCTATTGGTTGCAAATGGGTGTTTCGAATCAATGAAAATCCTGATGGTTCTATCAACAAATACAAGGCTAGGCTAGTAGCTAAAGGTTTTCATCAACAAATTGGCTTTGACTACAATGAAACCTTTTCTCCTGTGGTCAAACCTATCACTGTGCGTATCGTGCTCACCTTAGCTTTGTCTCATGGCTGGCCTTTGAAGCAACTTGATGTTAATAATGCCTTTCTCAATGGAGAGCTCTTGGAAGAAGTCTACATGACTCAACCTCCTGGCTATGAGGTTGCTGATCGATCATTGGTTTGCAAACTGAATAAAGCCATCTATGGTCTTAAACAGGCACCTAGAGTTTGGTTTGAAAAGTTTCAGGCAGCCTTACATCAACTTGGATTTGTTTCTAGCAAGTGTGATCCCTCTCTCTTCATTCTTCGCACAAATGGTCACTGCATTTATGTATTGGTCTATGTAGATGACATTATCATCACTGGTAGCAATTCTGGTTTGATTCATCACCTGACAGATCAGTTAAACTGCAAATTTGCTCTCAAACAACTAGGCAATCTTGATTACTTCCTTGGCATTGAAGTCAAGTCTCTTTCCAATGATCGGTTGTTCCTATCTCAGTCCAAGTATATTAAAGATGTGTTGCATAAGGCTGGTATGACAGACTCAAAGGGCATCTCTACCCCTATGCCAAGTGGTTGTAAACTCAGCAAGCATGGCTCCAACTATGTTCCTGATCCCTCACTTTACAGGTCCATTGTAGGAGCTTTGCAATATGTCACCCTCACTAGACCTGAAATTGCTTTTAGTGTTAACAAGGTTTGTCAATTTCTCTCTCAACCTCTGGAAGAGCACTGGAAAATTGTTAAGAGGATTCTTCGTTATCTTAAAGGCACCATCTCTTTTGGACTTCTGCTTCATGCTCCTTCGAACCTACAACCTCTCTCTCTTGTAGGCTTTTGTGATGCTGACTGGGGTTCAGATCCTGATGACAGAAGATCTACCTCAGGAGCTTGTGTGTTCCTAGGCTCTAATCCCATCTCTTGGTGGGCAAAGAAACAAACTCTAGTTGCTCGTTCCAGTGCTGAGGCTGAGTATCGCAGTCTAGCACATACTGCTGCTGAAATTCTTTGGGTTCAGTCATTGTTAAATGAATTGCAAGTCCCCATTAAAGTTCCTATAATCTACTGTGACAATCAAAGCACTATTGCTCTTGCTCATAATCCGGTTCTTCACTCCCAAACCAAGCACATGGAACTTGATGTTTTCTTTGTTAGAGAAAAGGTGATTGCAAAATCTCTTATTGTTCAACACATTCCTGGATCCTTACAGGTTGCTGACACCTTCACAAAGCCGTTATCTGTTGCTCGATTTGGTGAACTTCGGGACAAGATTAAAGTTTTTGATCTTGCTCTATTACTTCATCCTCCGTGAGCTTGAAGGGAGCATATTAGTGATCACTCATTTTCCTTATCATTCTTTGGTTCTGATTGCACATACTTGTCATCTTACCCTCCATGAACTTAAGGGGGCGAATATTAGAGTATATGTGCTCACCACACAGTGAGGTCCACAGTTAGATTGGTTAAAAGTGGTTCAACAACTTCCTAACAACTTCCCTGGATTTATGGAGATTAGTTGCTACTTCTGCAACTGATGCAACGGATCCTACCCACTGATACACTATATAGTATTCTCTGTAATGATTCTTTTGTTTTAATGAAAATAATCACATTTTCTGAATCTCATTCTTTCTCTCGATTTCTCTGCTCGTTCTCGGTTACTCTTTGAGATTAGTTTTCATTTATAGATGATTAAGTAAAGATTAATATGGCAACAAAAAATTTGTATGTACCAATTCAAAATATCTAAGTTTTGGATTCATTTAGGAAAACCATCAGTGCTAGTCTATCATAGGCAATACAACAACAAAAAGTGATTCTTCAAATACTAAGCAGGTTTGGCATTATTAACTTGTCACAATCTAAATTCCAACAAGGCTTATTTATTATAATCATTCTACATTTTTTTGTTTTATTCCTATTCTAATATGGCAAACCCTTCTCCTTTTCTCTCTCTTCTTGTTTTTTATTTTTATTTTTATTTTCCATCATCATAACCTAAAGAAACATGCAATTGACTGTTTAACACGTGGAGGTGCTATGGATAAGTGTTTGACCATAATGATAAAATTTGTATATATGTCAAATTGCAGAAAGTTTGAAGTTTCTGAGTATGTGAACAGGTACAATAAGGAAAAATTATGTTACTGTTGTGAGCAACACTTGTTAGAGATAGGACAAATAATTGTCTATAGAAAGGGTCATTCAGTTCTACTATAGAAAAGGAAGATCTACGAAGAGGAGACATATTTCATATGCCTCATGGTGATGTGAATAAAGTGTTGATAAATAGGCCTCATTCCATTCACCAACATTCTATGATTGTTCTCAGGGTTAGGGTCTTTCCGATATCTTCTGTAGTGTCTATTAACCCATGTTGTTTCTCCCCCAGCATAGGTATTGTTAAGAGTGTTAGTCCCACATTGTGTGTGTCTCATTGTGTTAAGAGTGTTAGTCCCACATTGTGTGTGTCTCATTGTGTTAAGAGTGTTAGTCCCACATTGTGTGTGTCTCATTGTATTCTTCAATTGGTTTGCTATATAATAGAACCAATGTTGTGTAGTTTAATACAACAAGGATTACTATCAATTCCTCTTATATCTTGATATTTAACATGTATATTTGACAATCAATTGGTGGAATATAGGCAATTGATTAATGGGCAAAGTGGTAGAAATCTTTTTTAATTTTCTCAAGATAGTTTAACTGTTGCGTATTTGCTAATGGAATCCTTTTAAATGTTTACCAAATACAGCCGCTTCAAATGTTTTGCAATAAAAAAATTAACAACTCCCGTAATTGTGAAAGCTATTTCTTATTACTTGGAATAACTTTTACAATTACAGGAGGTGTTAATTTTTTTATTACAAAACATTTGAAGCTGCTGCATTTGGTAAACATTTAAAAGGACCCATCAGCAAATATGCAACGGTCAAACTATCTTGAGTAAATAAAACAAGATTTTTACCACTTTGCCCATTAATCAATTGCCTATCTTCCACCAACTGACTGTCGAATACACCCATGTCGGGGGGAGAAACAACGTGAATTAATAGACACTACAGAAGATATCAGAAGGACCCTAACTCTGAGAGCAATCATAGAATGTTGGTGAAGAATGGCCTAACCCTGAGAGCAGTGTATGAATATGAGTTAGATAGTAATGAGAATATTGGAAAGGTGGGAACTTACTTTAGAAGAGAACTAGTGTTTTTATTTTTTCTTCTTTGAACTACATGGATTTAGAAAATTTATAGGAGTCTCCATCTCCTTAACTTGTGGTCTATATTTTTTGCTCTAGAAAGCTCTATTTAAAGATCATTCAGCATCATACATTTTTCCTTAACTATTAAGTCATTTTAGAATATTTACATATATTTTAATTTTAGTCAATCCTAAAGGATTCTAGAAATGTGCAGCATTTATATATATATATATATATATATATATATATATATATATATATAGTTCTTTTGACTCCAGATTAAGACTTTTAAGTCTTACTCCCCATCTCAGCAGTTGATGGACGGAAATCAATGATTGTTATTTATAGTGTAATTAATAATTAATTAATTAATATAATTTCCTAAATTATAACCGTTGGATGAACGGAAATCAACGGCTAGGATGAAGAGTAAAACTTATAAATCTTACTCTGGAGTCAAATTATCCCTCCCCATATATATATATATAGGGAGAGATCTTTTGACTCCAGCGTAAGACTTACAAGTCTTACTCCCCCATCTCAACTGTTGATTTGCGTTCATCTAACTATTATTTATTTGACTTTAATAATTAATTAATTGGTACAAATAACCATTAGATGGATGGAAATCAACGAAATGGAGAGTTAGACTTATATATATATATATATATATATATATATATATATATAATTCAGACTTGTTTTGGAAGCATTAGTAGACCCTATCAGTGAAGATCTTGTCATCAGTATGTATGTTGACTTGCCCAAGAACCACAATAAATTGAGTCTTATCTTCTTTTCTTTTAATTGTTTTCCTTTTTACTAGCTGGTCGAGGTGGTTGGAGGAGGAAAAAAGTGAAAGATAGAGTCTTTTGTGTGATTTAAGGTGATGGTACTATAGGCGGGTGCTGCATAGAAATATGTATCTAACGTAAATCCATGATATTAATACTAATACACCTTCCATATTAGAAGAAGAGCGTATGTGGCGTTTCTCTCTACAAGAAAACTATGACGCTACTGTGGTGTGGTGTGTTGCGGATAAGAATGAACCTTTTTTTTTATTAGGGAGGGATCTATTTACAATCTTATACATGTAACTTACTGTACTCCCCATTTTTATATGGGGGAAACATAAAAGACTTCATTGGACAGTCCAGATTTGTCCTTATCTCATCAATAACGCCAAGTAGAGGGAGACACGGGAGACGCGTTATCGACGTATAAAAAAATTCTTAATAAAATCGCTGAATTTTAAGTTTTTTCAGTATTGAAAACTTCATACAAACTTTATTACTCCTCACATTAAATTGTTGATCACTAATTTATTAATAAATATTTATGATTTATCATGATATATTTATGTTAAAACTAAACATAAACAATTATAGATGAGGTAACTAATGTCTTTAATATAATAGTAAAAAAAGGTCTAATATCCTTGTGTAGTTACACGTTTAGTGGGATATCCACCATTAAATAAGTTACACTTGGGTTAATCAAAGGTGGCATAGGGAAGGAGATGAGATTATAGATGTTGGTTTTAAATTAGGCAGCCATCTTCAAAATATCAAATGATGGTTGAAAATGAGAGCAACAATGCTCGAAGTAGCGATGCAACATTATCACATTATCTTTTGCCAAATTCGACAAGAATTGAGCCCTTTAAAATGAAAAAAAAATAGTAAAATATAAGCATTATTATATTTCAAAAATATAACTTTATTTTATGTGTACGCGCACACATTGTTATTATTTTTACGGAGGGGGTGGGGTTGTTTGTGGATTTCATAATTGAATTTAACATATCTGAAAAGAGTGGTATACAACCTCAATAACAAAACCTCTCCTGATATTGGTTTTAGAGGCGTGTACTAAAAAATACTCTACAATCTATTCATATTATTGAGTTAAATGTCACTTTAAATAACTATAATGACAGTCAATATGTATTTGTATACTTTACGTGTTTATATGTGTTGGTCCAGGAATAACACAAGAGGGAGTGAATTGAGAAATTTAATTTTTTAATTAAAAACAAATCTAATTTTTCAATAATAATTTTGCCCACTAAAAAAAACAAAGTAATTACATGGCAAAAACTCCAAAAGGAGAAAAAAAAACTCACAACTCAATGCGGATACCTTTACCGGAGACAAATCCACTAAAATGAGTCAAACTCTACCCGTATACAAGAATTCACCCAAATCTATTTACCTAAGTTAATTGCACCCGAATTGTCAAACCTCTAACAATTGTAAAATATACTTTCAGTTTTTTTTTTTTTGGTAAACAAATATACTTTCAGTTAATTAACTCTAAGCCAAAAGTACAAGATGCCAATTATCACTAGATAATTTCTCCTCTATTGCCAACTCTAGCAATAACTAAAATAAAATTACAAATGAACAAATTATGTGTTACCTTACACGCTTTTAATTAATAAGCAAATAGATACAAATAAAACCTAAGAGAATTTCTCTTGTATGCTCACACAAGAAAAACTCACAACATAATATTTATAACTTTTTTCTCAATACGTACAATGCACTATTTCTCTTGTATGCTCACACTAAAAAAAGACTCACAACATAATATTCATAACTTTTTTCTCAAAATTAATTACTAGGAAAAGTCTAGATTTTCGCACTAAATATGTTTTTCAAGATTTATCAAAATTTTCCAAAAATTGAAATTCCAAAATTAAAGAAAATTCAATCAAATCATTCAAAAAATTATTTAAAATTTCAAATAAACTTTTTATTTTCCGAATCTTAAAATAAATTAGATTAAAAATATAACTTTTTGATTTTCCTTCATCCGATTCCAAAACTTTAAGATAATAAAACCCAATGAATGATAAGGATTCTTCTTATCCAACCATTACATGAAATCTAAGATTTTATCTTGCAATTTCAATCTTCAAGATTTCATTATAATTTTGTTGCATTCACTTTTTCATAATTCATCCCATATTAAATCCTGCAATAAACCTTCAAAAACCAAACAACCTGCTATATAACTCGGCTTTACATATTTGTTATTTCCAAAACTAGACAAGGTGCATGACCCAACAAATTTCGCCTTTGATGATGATAAACATCCAATTCTAGATTGTCTTTGCTCACCTATCTCACACAAATGTTGTTTCGCACTCTAACACTCAATTTACCACAAGATCAAGTCGTGCACTAAGAGATATCATTCAAGCAAGAAAATATTGGAAGGAATAAAAAATTTGATACCCAATTTAGATTTATTAATCTTAATTCTAGTCTCAACTTTTTTTTCAAAACCAATAATCGTCCTTTCAAAATTGAAAATGTAAGATAACATCAAAAATTCTGAATTTTTTATATATTATACTACACATCTCAAGCATTTTAACAAGGTATAGATAATAGAAAATAGAGCTCTACAATTCAAGATATGACGAATTAAAGTACAGTGTCTAGAAACAGAGCTATTAGCCAAACAGTCATGATAACGGATAAACCGAAAATAATATACATATCCTAAAATTATAAAAAAAAAAAATCTTAAACTTATTGAGTTAACTTTCCAATTCCACATGTTTTTTGCATTGTATAACTCAAGTTATGAGTATTTAAAGTTAACTAATTCAAAACATAATTTAGAACTGAAAATTCATTTTCACATAATTTCTGAGAATTTTAGGGTTAAGGAAAACTTATGAAAGTTTCCATATCGTTCCTCTAGTAATTGTAGAACTTTCCTTCAAATAGAGGAGATCTTTGTGTCGAGAATCCTTCATTGATATTTTCCATTAGGTTCATCTTGGGATCTACTCTACAAGAGTTACCTGCACAGATAAGAGAACATGGCTCTGGTACCAAATGTTGACCCCCGGATGAACTCAATTGGGGGAATGAATTGAGTTTTTGAAAATTTTGCAATTTAAAAACACAGTCAACTGCACTAAAAATAAAGAGTAAGTGGAAGAAGTGACACAATTATTTAACATGGGAAAAACTCCAACTAGAGGAAAAAAAACCCACGACCACAATTTGGATACCTCTATCCAATTGGGTGATGAATACACTATCGATCAATTCAAAGTACAAGAATAGACCCTATTCTACCCTTATACAAGAATTAACCCAAAACCTTACCCAAGTTTTCAAGAACCCTACCTCTAAGATTCTCATGGAGTCTGATCAAAGACTCTATAAAGCCAAACGACTCCCATCTTTATCACAACAAATAAAGATTGACTTATTTCTAAGCAATAACCTTTTCCAAGGTTAGGAAGAACGAAGTCTAATCAAAGACTCTCCGAAGCCAAACGACTCATCTCTATTCGCAATGAATAAAGACCGACTTATTTCTAAGTCGCGACCTTTTCCAAGGTTAAGAAGAAAATTCAATTAAAATTTGTTATCTTACACGCTTCTAAATAATAAGCAAATAGGTACAAATAAAACCTAATGGTGAACTCAATGACTCTGCTCATGCATTGATTCGCAAATTAGTTTGAATATGCCTTAAGAAGAAATACTCATAGTATGCTTAGTGTGTATTTTTTTTTTACATGATCAAAAATATTTTTCTCTTGAAAGACCACCATGGAGAAGCTCCAAGTGTGGTATTTACAGACTTTTCTCAAAATCAAATCCTAAGGAAAAATATAAAGATTATCATGATTTTAAAAAAAACTTTCCAAAATATATTTTTGAAAATAAAATCAAAATCTTCAAATTAATTTTTAAAAAATGGATAAAATCAAATCAAATTTTTTAAAAAGAAAATTAATCTCAAATTAAAATTTTCTTTTTCAAATCAAAAACCAAATCTTAAAAATCTATTTGGATTAAAAATAAAACTTTTAAATCTTCTTTCCTTAATTTTCAAAACTTTAAATATTCTAACCCAAGGCGTGATCAGGATTCACCTCATCCAACTATTACATGAAATCTAAGATTTTATCTTGCATCTTCGATCTTCACGAGTTCATGACAATTATGTTGCATTCTCTTCATCACAAATTAAGTCCTGCAACAAACTTTCAAAAACTAAGAAAATTGTTAAATACTTTGGCTTCATTTGTTTGTTATCATCAAAATTAGAAAAGGTGTGGGACTTAACAAAAGAAATAATTTGAAGTATAACAAATTATGATCAAATCCAAGTCCAAGTAAAGCAGCAGATGTCGCTTTTTCTTGGCGCATTCCGCGTCGGGGATTTTACCAAAGAAAAAAGCAACATATGTGATTATGATTTGTTTGGCAAGAAAAGGAAAGTAACACATTTGGGACGTGTTTTGAAAGATTTAATCTTAATTATTTATTTATTTTTATAAGTTAATTACCTTAATATTTATTTTTAGCAATTTCCTTAATTTTAGGATTTTAAATCTTTGATCAATTTATAATTAGTCTATAAGAGGGTGCTTACGACCCTTATTGTAGGAGTTGAATTTATTATTTTTTAATAGAAATTGTGAATCAGAGGGTTACTCTTTTGTGAAAATCGAACTTTTTGTTTAGCCATCTTTTCTATGCATTTTTGGCATCATTTGGAATCAGAGCACTAGATTACTTTTAACTAATGGCTGAACATAATCATAGAGGTCATCGATGGCGGAGTCATGAAGGCAAGGGACGTGGATTCATTCCTAAAAATGATAGACAATCGTTTCAGATAGACTTGTATGACATAGAAAATGAAGAGATCGGAAGGCGGATCCAGGATTTGAAGCGACAACTTGAGCAAGAGTTGGACAAGAAAATTCAAGATTTGGAGAGGCAACTCATGTAATCGGGGTGTTTGACCAGTTTGGAGTTATTTTTATTTAAATTTACGAATTTAGTATTTGATTTTGAGATATTATCGTTTGGGGTCTTTGAGTGCCGCATGGGGTACCCTACACCTCTAAATGACGCACAGACCCCAGCGGCGCTAATGTAACGATTTTTTTTTCCGGATGTAGTGCCGAGCAAACCCCCAGCGGCACTAATTTTTTTTTATTTTTTATTACTTAAGTGCCGAACTTACCTCTTTATAAGTGCCAGATTATTAGGTTTAAGGATTTAACCTGGATTTAATCCGCTAAAACTCAGTCTCTCCTCAATAACCCGAGTAGAACAATAAAATTGAGCAAGAGTTGAACCACGAAAACAGCAATTATGATTATCTCAGAGGTCGGAAGAATTAGATGAGAACAAAATTGAGCAAGAGTTGAACCACGAAAACAACAGATATGATTATCTCAGAGGTCCGAAGAATTAGATGAGAGGATCCTACTAGAAAGCTATTTATTTGCTTATTAGGTGACTATTACCCGTTCCTTAGAATTTTCAGAGCATTGCTACCTTGTTTCTTTGAAAAGAACTTTTTTTATATACCCAAGGATTTCCCCACCCCACATAGGATGAGAGTAATCCCTTTCGCGGATTGAGAGAGCAAAGGTTTCTCCGCTACCCACAAAGTGTGTTTACCACGATTCGAACTCAAGCCCTTTAGACTCACAGCCCGAACCCCTAGGACTTAGCACCAAGCCAACTGAGCCACACCTTGCAGGTTTTTGAAAAGAAATTTGATTCTACATTTAGCATCATTTTCTGAGCAAGCAAAGGTAGTAGGTTATCCCTGCAAGCACAAAGCTAATTGACCAAAGGTTCCATTTGGAAAATAATCGACCACAAAATTATTCTCACTTAAAATGTTAAACACTCTGCCAAAAAGCTGCATACAAAAATTGCAGAATAAAGGAGAGGTAAATAGCAACCTCACAGATGTCATCAGAAGAGATTACAAAGATTTTACTGATTTCATTGGAAAACTCAAAGAGTAAAGTAAAAATGCTCTATGTAATTTTTCATGGAGCTATAGTTAGAAGTACCAATATCAATAATCCAATGACAAATCAAAAAGTGTCATTGGGGGTACGTTCGACACTTAAGTAGATCTGCTCGTCACTACCTCCGGACAAAAAAAAACCATTACATTAGTGCTGCTGGGGGGTTTGTGTGTCATTTAGAGGCGTGGGATACCCCATGCGGCACTCAAAGACCCCAAACGGTAATATCTCTAAATCAAATACCAATTTCGTAAATTTAAACGAAAATAATTCCAAATTGATCAAACACCCCATGTAATCGCATAGCGAGAAAATCCAAACTTTGTAACGATAACTTGTGAAGGAAAAGAGCATGGAAATCTAAGATTTGGAGTGGCGGCTTGCGTGAACAAAGTTGAACATTCAATTCGATGAGGGAATAGAGTTAGAGGAAACATTTGATGATGAAGAGGAGAACGTCAATCCTTTGGGGATTCAAAACCAGGGGGGAAATTAGGGAGTACGACCTGGAGATTAGCCTATATTTTAAGATATCGAGATGCAACTCAACATTCATAATTTTAATGTCTTTGATCATAACATAGTTTATGATGATTATCCGATTTATGATTATTACCCTATTAATGATGATTATCCATCTGATGATGATAATCAGTCTATGATAAATCTGATGGAGAATCTGATGATGAAGATCTGAAATAGAAAGAATTATCAATTGAGTTTTTACCTAAAGAGATTGATATCAGTAAAGATAAAGAAGATATGAGGTTGAATCTTTTCCTAGAAAGGGAGAACAATGCACTTACAATTGACTCATTACACATATGGCCCAACCATTGATTCAAGAAGCCCAGAGTCAATCAGAATTCTAGCCCAATAAGTATGGACCAATTGTTAAAAGAAGCAATAATTTAAAATATAACAAATTAAGATCAAATTCAAGTCCAAATGAAGTAGCAGATGTGATTGTGATTTGTTTGGTAAGAAAAGGAAAGCAACATATTTGGCACGATCTAAGATCTAGGATTTGGGACATGTTTTGAATGATTTAATTATAATAATTTTTTTTTCGAAGTTAATTACCTTAATATTTATTTTAAGAATTTTTCTTAATTTTTGGATTTTGAATTCTGGATCAATTTGTAATTAGTCTATAAAAGGGTACTTATGACCCTTATTGTAGGAGTTGAATTTTTTTATTTTGTTAATAGAAATTGAGAACCAGAGGGTTACTCTTTTGTGAAAATCTTAACTTTCTATTTAGCAATCTTTTCTACGCGTTTCCAACATCACTTGTTAGGCTTTTCATTTTTCAACAAAATACCAGGTCAAGCCTATAAACCAAACCTTTGAAAGGTTAGTAGGCCAGTATAGGCTCTAAATATTTTACATGGGCTTAGGCAATTAAGGCCAAAACTTGCCTCAATTACACCCGTACTCTTAGCCTAAGTTTCTGCCTAAAGGGCTGGCTGGCGGTTCTGATGAACAACTTGACGAAGATACTGGATTTCCCTTCTTGTTTATTCAATCATGGCAAGCGTTGCAGGGTCAATAATTTTCGGTGAAGCACTGACAAGGTCATCGGTCGCGTAAATAGATTACAAATCTGGTAGAAGAGCAACAGGTGCTCATGGTGGAACTTGAACAAAAGCAGCTAAGTCCTCATTGAGAGCCTCAACATGACCCTCAAGAGTCACTACTCTGTGTTAGTTAGTTCTTGTTGTTTGAGCCATTTTTTCCAATAAAATATTAACGAAGGTGGTGATTTTCTGGGTTTACTTAGATATTCAATGGAAAAATGGGAATCAGAGTTTACCATTTGCTACGGATAGCACCACTGAACTGTTGTGGATTAAGAGCTAGGTTTGTATCCCACTTTGGGATATAGTATATCTATATGCCAGTGCTTAAAGAAACAAAGATATGGACTCAAGTTCAAGGAGAGTCACCGAAAGTGTTATCGCGGATAGGATCACGAAGAGGGGGATTGTAACAGCCCGTGTTAACCCGGATTGTTAACATACTATCGTATTAAGCCATGCTTAATAAAATGCGGAATAACTTTTTCTTTAATTCAATTATGACGTCATTAACCTTAGCCAACTTGATTACTTAATCAATTTCATAAAATACTACCTGTATGTAAATTGCAAGACAACTAACTGAAATACCTCATAAATATAAAGTGTGTTTCTAAGTCACAGGACTACAACACATAGCCTGGACCAAAATCCTGATACTTAAATACAACTTTAAATAAAGAAGACAATAACAAGTCTATGTGGCATGGACAAACCCCATGCTCACCAAATAAGGCAACAATGCCCAATATCAGTCTCAACATAATAATAAAGGAAAACATAATAGCAGCCAATAAACAGCAACCAACATGTCAGCATAACACAAATATGTCTAACTCAATGATAAGTTTCTGAAATATGACTTAGAGCATGTGTGTTGATATTAAAATGGCAATTAAATGGATGTCCTTTACCAAATATAACCCCAAATATTGCATGAAAATGAGAGATTCAGAAATTAATGGCTAATGGGCTGATTTGTGTATTTTTGCAGGTCCAGTTATTCAAAGAGAAGGCTGGTAGTGGGCTAGGCTTTTGTGAAGCCCACAGCTAAGCCCAACCCAAAGGAAAAATTCAACACAAATGAAAGAAAGAAAAAAGATTGGGCTCGGTTGAGTCCCATTAAGCCCAATTGAAGAGGGCTGTGCGTTTTGGTGCCCGAGAAGAAAAGAAAAAGGGGATCTGGTTGAAAACCCTAGCCAATTCTCTCTGCCTTTCGAACCCTAGCGCAGCACATCCACCCTCTGTCTCTCCGAAAACCACAGCTTTAAACCTAAGAGCCATCCACCCTAACCATCCGCAAAGAGCCCTGGTTCGAGTGACTTGTTTATTTGACCATCATCTAGAAGCTCGTCCTTTAACAGAACAGTGACGTGGAGGTCAGTACAAATTGTGAAGCGAAAAGTTGGTTAGAGGACCTACAGCAGGGAAGAAATACGTGGAGGATGCAAGGAAAGGGCCCACAGCTTGTGCATGTGCAAGGAAGGTGCTATAAATAGAAGAAGAGCAGTGATTGTGAGGATCCTATCTTTTCTGGACCCATTTGATTTCTGATTTGGGAATATTCTTAAGTTTTTAGACGCTCGAGTCTGTTCTTTGTCCTTTATTTCTCTATGTTGAGTACTGTTGGTGCAGCAGTGAGGTTGTCCGGTTGTTAGGACTCTCGCTGCACCTTTTATTTCTTCTAGTTTTCGTCGTTTTCATTTTGAACATCTAACTGTAATGTTGAGCTTAACCCTTATGGGTATGAGCTAATTTCATCAAGGTTGGGTGTAGGTACCCGAACCACAGCCTGAATTTGTGTAAATCTCAGTTTCTTAACTTTGTTCTTTTATTGTTCATCGTTGTGTTTAAATTTTCTCTATCCTATTTTTGAGGCCTGATTATAGGATTTTATTCAAGGATTTAGTCATTGAGAAATGATTAAATCTAGAACTATGCTGGACATCATGAACTTGAGGGCGACAGCTCTCAAGGGGTGTTACTCAGAGATGAGAACAACCTCCATGATGTGTTGATTGGATTTAGTGTTCGTTCCTTTTTTTTAGCACAGAGATGTGTGAATTAAAGGTAAATGATTAAAATGTTTTTAAGAGATTAAAAACAGCAAAAGAAAGTTCAACACATGGGAATTAATTTTAAGAAATTGTTTTAGCACTCGTTCGAAGGTTGTGGGGAAGGGGGACTGAACTCAACCTATTTTTCTTCACAAACTTTTCTATAGTTTTTGATCACCATAATTTCTTAATTCATAGATTTTAATTTTCTTTTTCTCCAAATCTGTTTCTGTTTGTAACTAAAATTCCAAAACATGATCTTACTTTGATTTTATTTTTATTTTGAGTACCAATTTACAATCACTAACTAGATAAGTTAGGAAACTTGCTTATGATCCTTGAGGGAACGATATTTGGGACTCTTTAAAGCCCTATATTACTTGTTGTCGCGTATGCTTGCGCGTGTATTTGCACATTGTAGTAAAATACCAACAAGTTTTTGGCGCCGTTGCCGGGGATCGAAGCATTTTTTTTTTCTGATCAAGTTTCTTTTAGTGATTGCTATTTCAGTATTAACTCAGTTTGCTGTTTTAGTTTAGTCATTTGACTTCTTATTTAGTAGTTGTAAAAAATATTTGTTCTTAGAATTTGTTTGTAGTAGTTCCTGTCTATTATCCCTGTTTGATCATAAAATTGTTGGGACTTTTCTGTTTGCAGGTTTTTGTTTGTTTGTTTTCTTGTTTGTTTTTTCTTTTTAGTTTAAAAAGGGTGCATGAGTGCAACTCCACACCCTTTCTTAGTGGCATTTGATCCTGAACCAGAGAGAACTTTTAGGCTTAGGAGAAGAGCCCAGAGAATTAATAGGAACATTCCAAACCCTGAGTTTGAGGAAATGGAAAATGAAGGAGAAGGAAATGAGGAAGGACCTGAGATGATCCAAAATCAACTCATAAATGACAATGATAGGTCCATGATGGACTTTATCATACCAGTCTTAGATGAGTTAGATCCTAGTATTGCCCAACCTATCAATGGGATGCCCTTTAAGCTTGAACCTGTGATGTTCACTATGCTTCAAAACATGGGGCAATTTCATGGACATTTGATGGATGATCCACACAAGCACCTTAGGAATTTCCTAGAGGTGGCTAATACTTTTAGGATTCCAAATGTCTCAGATGATGTGGTGAGATTGAAGCTTTTCCCTCACTCTTTGGTTGATAAAGCCAAAGAGTGGTTGAACTCCCTTCCATCCAATTCTATAACAGATTGGCACTCTTTGGCTGAAAAATTTATTATGAAGTTTTTCCCTTCTAATAAAATAGTGCAAATCAGATGTGACATCACCAATTTTATGCAAAAAGATGGTGAAACCCTTGTAGATGTCTGGGAAAGATTTAAAATCCTCCTTAAGCAATGCCCCAACCATGGCTTACCACCTTGGGCAGTTTTGCAAACTTTTTACAACAGCTTAAATACCCAAAACAAGGCTTTAGCAAATTCTGCTGCCAATGGCATGTTTATGTCTATGTCCTTTAACCAAGCCCATGAGTTATTGGAACAAATGACTCAGAATTATGCTCAATGGCCTGAGGATAGAAACCAGTCAAGAAGAGTAGCTGGTATACATGAGCTTGATACTGTAACTGTGCTTTCAGCCAAATTTGATGCACTAACAACTTTAGTGAAAAATCAAGGCCAAGCCATTGAGGCAAAATTGTCTCAGCCTCAGAACTCTGTACCCCAAGTTAATGCAGTGAACACAGGAGAAACATGTGTCTTTTGTGGAGGGCTTCACATGTTTGAAAATTGCCCATCAAATCCTGAATCTGTATATTATGTGGGTAACCAAAATGGTAACCAAAATAGGAACCAAAATAATTTCTCTAACAATTTTAATCAGAATTGGAGGCAGAACCAGCAACCTCAATATTTTCAAGGGCAAGGACAGCAAGCTGGGCCCTCTAATGCTCCACCAAGACCACCCTTTCCTCAACAAAATTTCCAACAGCCTCACAGACCAACTCCTACTCAAACTTCTGTCCCATTCTCTCAATCCCAAACTGGTGAAACCATTCCTTCTTCAACTTCTTCCTTAGAAGCCTTATTAAGGGAATATTTAGTAAAAAATGAAACTAAGCAAAACAGTTTGGAAGCTGTGGTACAGAGTATTCCTGCATCTTTGAGGAATTTAGAGTCCCAACTAGGTCATTTAGCAAACACACTGAAGGGCAGACCTCTTGGTTCATTGCCTAGTAACACTGAAGAGCCTAAGAAAAACAAGGAACAATGCCTCAGGATAGAACTTAGGAGTGGTAAATCTGTAAATCAACCAGAAGCTGTGGTTAGGCCTTCCACATTGGAAAAGGAAGCTGAAAAATCTCAGAGAAAGAAAGAATTAACTTCTGAAACTGTTCCCCCACATGATGCTCAGGTCAGTTCTCAAGGAACTGTATCTTTTGATCCTGAACCTATTCTTTTTGAACCAGTAACTCAGACTCAACCTGAACCAACTGTAGGGGATATCTTAAAAGAAAAATCTGTACAACAGGATCAAACATCTAAGCCAAGTGAGGAAACTCCAGTTACCTCAAAAAGACCTCCACCACCTTTTCCACAAAGGTTGCACAAACAGAAACAGGACACTCAGTTCAGGAAATTTCTAGATCTCCTGAAACAGTTGCATGTCAACATTCCATTTGTGGATGCTTTAGAACAAATGCCCACTTATGTGAAATTCATGAAAGAAATTCTTTCACGAAAAAGGAGACTAGAAGAGTTTGAGACTGTTGCTCTTACACAAGAGAGCAGTCAATATCTGCTTAGCAAGATACCTCCTAAATTAGGAGACCCTGGGAGTTTTACAATTTCGTGCACCATAGGAGATCACTACATAGGCAGGGCATTGTGTGATTTAGGTGCTAGTATCAATTTGATGCCTTTAAGTGTGTACAAAAAGTTGAAAGTGGGAGATCCTAACCCCACCACTGTCACTTTACAGTTGGCTGATAGGTCTCTAGTTTATCCTGAAGGAAAAATTGAGAATGTCCTGGTAAAGGTAGATAAATTCATTCTACCTGCTGATTTTATCATTTTGGATTATGAGGAAGATCGTGAGGTTCCAATTATTCTGGGAAGGGCATTTTTAGCCACTGGAGGGGCTGTTATTGATGTCAAAGAAGGAGAGTTAGCAATGAATGTGAATGGAGAGCAAGTTAAATTCAATATCTTAAAGGCCATGAAATATCCAAGGGATATTGAGGATTGCGCAAGGATGGACATCATTGACTATGTAGTCAAGGATAAACTCATACAGGAGTCTACATTAGATTTCACAAGGAATTCTGGTTTTGAAGATCTAGGAATCAGTCAAGATGATTCAGAGGAAGTGGTTAAGTGGCTAAATTCTAGAACTGATGTGGTTTGGAAGAATAAAAATTTTGAATCTCTAGAGCTCACTAAGAGGGGGTTAAAGATTCCTAAACCCTCAATTGAAGAACCACCTGTGTTAGAGCTCAAGCCTCTGCCTAATCATCTTAGGTATGCTTATTTAGGAGAAAAAGACACTTTGCCTGTTATAGTTTCCAACCTGCTCACTGTTTCTGAAGAAGAGCAGCTATTGGCTGTACTGAAAAACTTTAAGAAAGCTATAGGATGGTCTTTAGCAGACATAAAAGGCATTAATCCTTCTTATTGTATGCATAAGATTCTTTTCACTGACCCCACCAGCAGTTCTAGAGAACAACAAAGGAGGCTTAACCCAATAATGAAGGAGGTTGTTAAAAAAGAGATCATTAAGTGGTTGGATGCTGGGATCATATATCCTGTGTCTGATAGTAATTGGGTCAGCCCAGTGCAATGTGTTCCCAAAAAGGGGGAATCACTGTTGTTGAAAATGAAAAAAAAGAATTAATACCCACTAGGACTGTTACTGGTTGGAGGATCTGTATGGATTACAGAAAACTCAACAAAGCCACTAGAAAGGACCATTTTCCTTTGCCTTTTATAGACCAAATGCTGGATAGATTGGCTGGCAAGGAGTATTACTGTTTTCTAGATGGCTATTCAGGTTACAATCAAATAGCCTTGGCTCCTGAAGACCAGCCTAAAACTACTTTTACCTGTCCCTATGGCATTTTTGCCTTTAGAAGAATGCCTTTTGGGTTGTGCAATGCACCAGCCACCTTTCAAAGGTGCATGATGGCTATTTTCACTGATATGATAGAACAGTTTGTTGAAGTTTTCATGGATGATTTCAGTGTATTTGGGGATTCTTATGAAGACTGTCTCATCAATTTGGGCAAAGTTCTTAAGAGATGTGAAGAGACAAATCTTGTCTTAAATTGGGAAAAATGCCATTTCATGGTAAAAGAAGGTATTGTGTTAGGGCATAGGATCTCTAAAGCTGGATTAGAGGTTGATAAAGCTAAAATTGATCAAATTGAGAAATTACCCCCCCTGTTAATATTAAAGGAATAAGATCTTTCCTTGGGCATGCTGGATTCTATAGGAGGTTCATCAAAGACTTTTCAAAAATTTCTAAACCTCTCAGTCATCTTTTGGAAATCAACACCCCTTTTCATTTTGATGAGGCTTGTTTAAAAGCTTTTGAGGAGCTAAAACAGAAATTGATTTCTGCTCCCATCATCATAGCTCCTGATTGGTCACTGCCTTTTGAGTTAATGTGTGATGCTAGTGATTGGGCAGTAGGAGCTGTTTTAGGACAGAGAAAGAATAGAGTTTTCCACTCTATATATTATGCCAGCCGTACTTTAAATGGAGCCCAGTTGAACTATACAGTAACTGAAAAGGAATTGTTAGCTGTAGTGTTTGCTTTTGACAAATTCAGATCCTACCTGGTAGGCACCAAAGTCACTGTGTATACTGACCATTCTGCCATAAAGTATTTGGTGGAAAAGAAAGATTCCAAACCTAGATTAATTAGGTGGGTCCTTCTCCTTCAAGAGTTTGATATGGAGATTAAAGATAGGAAAGGGACTGAGAATCAAGTGGCTGATCACTTGTCCAGGCTTAATGAGGGACAAGCTGGAGAGTTGAAAGTTGAGCAAGCTATTAGGGAGACCTTTCCTGATGAGCAGCTATTTGTGGTAACCACAAAGACAACCCCATGGTATGCTGATTTGGCTAACTATTTAGTCAGTGGGGTGTTGCCTAAAGAATTGAGCTACCAACAAAGGAAAAAGCTAGTGCATGAGAGTAGGTTTTATCTGTGGGATGAACCTTACATGTTTAAAAAATGTGTGGATCAAATCATTAGGAGGTGTATTGTGGAGGAAGAAAAGGAAGCAATTTTACAGCAATGCCATGATTCGCCATATGGTGGGCATTTTGGTGGAATGAGGACAGCAGCCAAGGTGCTGCAATCTGGTTTTTATTGGCCCACCCTTTTTAAAGATGCCAATCTTTATGTCCACAAATGTGACAGATGTCAAAGGACTGGAAATGTTTCTAGAAGGCATGAGATGCCTTTGAAACCAATTCTGGAAATTGAAATCTTTGATGTCTGGGGCATAGATTTTATGGGCCCCTTCCCTCCTTCTTTCGGTAACCAATATATATTGGTGGCTGTAGACTATGTTTCCAAATGGGTAGAAGCTGCTGCTCTACCCACAAATGATTCAAAAGTGGTAATCAAATTCTTGAAAAAGAATATTTTTACTCGATTTGGAACTCCTAGAGCCATTATAAGTGATGGAGGTAAGCATTTTGCTAGCAGACAATTTGAAGCTCTATTAGCCAAATATGGAGTTAAGCATAGAGTCTCAACTGCTTATCATCCACAAACCAGTGGGCAAGTAGAAGTTACAAATAGAGAAGTGAAAAGAATTCTTGAAAAAGTGGTAAATCCTTCTCGAAAAGATTGGTCATTGAAACTAGATGATTCCCTCTGGGCTTATAGGACAGCTTATAGAACTCCCTTAGGTTGTTCTCCTTATAAGTTGATATTTGGTAAAAACTGTCACTTACCTTTAGAGCTGGAATATAAAGCATATTGGGCCACTACTCAACTGAATGTTGATGCTACTGCCTCAGGGGAAAAGAGAGTTCTCCAACTGAATGAAATGGATGAATTCAGATTGAATGCTTATGAAAATGCTAAGTTATACAAGGAACAGATGAAAAGATGGCATGATAAGCAAATCTTAGATAGGCAATTTGCTGTGGGGCAGCAAGTGCTGCTGTTCAATTCTAGACTAAAATTTTTCCCAGGGAAATTGAAGTCTAGATGGTCTGGTCCTTTCAAGGTCACCAAAGTCCATTTGCATGGAGCAGTGGAAATTTCAAATGAGAAAGATGGGACCAAATTCACTGTTAATGGTCAGAGATTAAAGAATTATTTGGGGGAAGGAATTGAAAAAGCTAAAATTTCAATATCCCTCTCTGAACCTTCCACCATTTAAGTTTTTCTTTGAATTCTGCTATGTATATATGTTGCTGTTTTGTTTTGTTTGTTTTATTGTTCAAAAAATATATATATATATATATATATATATATATATATATATATACATATATATAAATATATATTCTTATCAGCTTTTCTTTTTGCTGTTTTTGCAGGTGTTCCAGAATTGAGTTTGGGGGTTGTGGCCATTTTTGGTGAAATTTACTCCTTCTCTTTCTCTTTCTCTTATTCTGTTAA